>PVKB01001587.1:0-168776 GCA_004027205.1 Ctenodactylus gundi
TTAACACTTGCCCTGCCAGATTTAGGAATTGTTCTGGTCCTATTGCCTTTTATTTCCTTATTCATCCTTTTAGGAATGAAATTGTTTACCCTGTGCCATATTATGTTGGAAGCGCTTAACTCTTTGGTTTGAACAGGAGCTCACAGCTAAAAGTTTGTCTCACATCTCAGAGGAGACTGTGGACTTGGAGTTTCTTTAGTAGTGCTAAAACTTAAGACTTTGGTGACTTTTGGAGAAGGGCTAATTGCACTTTGCATGGGGAGAAGGACATGAGTCTTTTGGGTGTCAGGGGTGGAATGCTGTGGTTAGGAACTGGAGTGTCCCCCAAAAGTGTCATGTATTTTAAGGGAACCATGTGATGTTTGTGGATTGGGGTCTGGTCTGGAGGGGTGGATTACAGTTAAGCTAGGATTAACGATGTGAAGTGGCTACACCTGGATGCAGGAGGGACTGGTTACTGGGCGGAGTCCTGAAAGGATATATAAGCTGCACCTGCCTTCCTGAAGGACTGGGACTAGTTTCAGTTTGTCTTTCTGTTTGCTCGGGGAAGCTGCTTTTACCTCTCTCTCTGCCTCAAACTCTCTTTCTGCCCTGTACTTCGATTGTTGCTGGCCACCCCTGAGTGGACAGTGACCTTTGAGACTGAGTTAAAAGATACCTTTCCTTTCCTAAGTTTGTGGGTGTCAGGTTTTGAGTCACAGCAACAAAAACGTAACTAAGAGTCTGTGACAAATTTTGGCCAATAGAATCTTTATATAGAAACTTTTGGAGATATTCTTTGAAACACTGCAGGCATACATAATTTGTCTCTTTTCATTTTGCTGCTTAGAATGTGACAGCTGGAGCTTAATTTCAGATTACAGGGATAAAGAATCTGTCCAGGAATGGTGGAGTGGGTAGTACAAGAGAGAGCCTTCGTTCTCAAGAACTCACTGAGTAGGGTTTCCACCTCAGCACTGAATAGCCTACTTCTAAACTTCTCTCTTAAGCCTCTGTTATTTTGAGTGTCTGTTACTCATAGAAAGATAAAACTTTAACCAAGATATACTCTCTCTTTCATTTTCCTACACCTTCTTCCTACTCTTTATTTTCAACTGGAGATCTAGCTTTTTATTTTTCTGAGAAACTACAATCACTGAAAACAAAATTACCACCTACACCTACCTCCAAATCTATCACCCTAATCTCATCTGTGCATCCATTTTCTGCCCACCCTTCCTCGGTGTTGCAGGAGCTAAACTGTTCCTATCCCCCCTTGCTGACTGGCATCGTTCTCCCTTGCCTAGTCAAGGGCTTTGGTTTTCAGGTATTTTTTCCCTGTATCTCATCAGCAACCTTTCCCGTTCTAAATTACCACTCCAAATGATACACTAATGCTTCACTTCCTCTGACATTAAAACAAAACACAAAGTCTCTTCGTTCTCCACTTTCTGTAGCATTTTTTTTCCTCTATTGCTTTACAGCCTAACCCCTTGTTTAGCAGGTATCTCTTCTCAAAGTTCCCTATTTCTCCCTCACCTCCCCAAAACTTTTGTGAACATAGTTGCATCAGGCTTTTCTCTACACCCATCATGAAAATACTCTGTTTAGGGTCACTGTGACCTCTCGCGTCTCGGTTCTATGGATTGATTCTCATCCCCAAGTTGCCTGATATCTGAGCAACATTGAACACACTAATGCAGAGATTGTCTTTACTTGGTTTCTGGGACTGTATTCTTTTTTCAGTCCTCTTTCTGCTCATCAGGCCTTCTTCCTCAGCCTCTGTACTGGTTCCTGCTCATTTCCCTGACCTGTCAGTGATTGCATGCCCTTGGACTCAGGCCACAGACCTCTTCTAATTCCATCCAGTCTTGGGGCTTCACTTGCCATCTGTATGCTGATTGCCTCTCAATTTCATATTTGTGGATCTGACCTCTTCCTTGAACTTCAGACCTATATATCCAAGTGTCTATTCAACATCTCCAATTGAATGACTAATGACTAATAAGCATTTCAAACTCAACATAGCCAAAGTCAAATTCTTGAAATTGCTGGACTCATACAAGCAGGAAAAAAATCAGACTGCCCTCAGATGAGCATGTCTACATTGACACTGAGTAGTTTTTCTCTTGAGCAAGACCATCCTGCAGATGGTCCCTCAATTCACGAAGCTTTCTGGGCCAAAACCTGTGGAGTTCCTTGGCTCCTTTTTCTCTTTTCATGCTTGATCTCTGCTCTCTGTCACTTCCATCACCAGTGAATTTCATCCGTCAGTGAATTTTTTCAACGTTACCTTAAGAATTAGGCCAGAAACTTATTGTCCCATTTCTGTGTGCAAGCCTCAATTATATCTCCTTGGAAAAACTGAGAGGGTTCCACGACCAACTTATTTCCAGCCTGCACTCTGAAGTCACTTCCGGCCACTGTGCTCCTCTCCAACACTGCTCCAGCCAACTGCCTCCTTGATATCCCTGAACATGCCGACCAGGTTCCTGTCCTGAGCCTGTGTCTCTGTGGCTCCTGGACAGCTGATGCCTGAAATGACCTTTCCCAGACACTCACCTGTTTCTCCTTTTCACTTCATCAGGCACCTGCTTGGAAAGTCAGCCCCTGACTACTCTATCTAAAGCAGCTGCCCGTTTCTCATTCTCTATTCCTTACATGGTTTAACTCCTCTTTCTAGAGTTTGCCATCACTCGATATTATACTACTTGTGTTCTTACTTGTTTTGTGCCTGTCCCCATTAAAAAT
The DNA here is from genome assembly GCA_004027205.1 of Ctenodactylus gundi. Taxonomy (NCBI): domain Eukaryota; kingdom Metazoa; phylum Chordata; class Mammalia; order Rodentia; family Ctenodactylidae; genus Ctenodactylus; species Ctenodactylus gundi. The sequence goes on from PVKB01001587.1 coordinate 2,731, forward strand.
GTAAATCCCACAAAAGTAGGGACTTGGTGCTCCTTATTCCTGCTTGCATCCAGCACATAGAACTGTGCGTGGTCGTGGAGGCACCGAGACTGACCCGTATTCCTTTTATCTTTAAATTAATCCTCCTGACGGCAGTTTATCTTCAACAAGGAGCTGGGAACGGAATCAGAATTCGCTCACTAATAAACCTGTCTCAAGAGGAGAGTCCTTTAGGCCGGGCATGATGACTCATGGAGGCTCATAGCTGTAATCCCAACTACTCGGGAGGCTGAAGCAGAACTGCAGGTTCAAGGCCAGCTTGGGAAACTTAGTAAGACCTCAAGAAGAAAAGGGAAGTGAGCTCGCTGACTGGGGGTAGGGGAAAGGGAGCCATGTGCTCTCATCTACACTGGTTTAGAGTGCGTTCCCTGTGTCATCAGTCTGGGGTAGGGGTAAGAACAGGCAGGTCTTGCTTCAGATATAATACCCGTTTTTATTGTCAAATCTTAATAGATTTTGTGGAATAAATGTTTCTGCAGTGGCCTTTTAAGAGATTAGATGGCTGTCTTTTAGAATAATTTTCACCACTTATGCTGGGAGGCAAATTCGTGATCTCCTACGCTGCCCTGCTACACGTGACACTTCTGTGCAGGTTGTTTCCCGTACTGTTGGGCTAGCACCCTGGCTAGTTGCTGTAGTACCGTGGGCATAGAGGACTGAGCTAATTGTAGTCTTTGGTATAGGACATAGCTTCAAACTGACCTCTGTACAGATTTTTTTTTTAAATCTTTTATTTTCATTCTCCATCCTCATTCCAGTTCCAAACTTGAGGGCAGCCAAACTATTGTGTTTATTGAATATCTCTTTGTTCTTTGTGTCATTTAAAATGTGAATTGGATTCTCTCATCTTTTTTTTCCCCCACTGAGCACTGTTTTTAAAAACCTATCCATAATTATAGCCAGTCTGCTGCTTTTAAATGCCACATGGTGCTTGGTGGTCCATCTGCCCCAGTGAACCTGCCCATATTCCCAGCAGTGGACACCTAGTGTGCCTGCAACTCACTTCTCCACAGACAGCCTCGCAAGGGCCATCTGCAGTGGCCTTCTTTAGATCTGGGTAAAAGTCTAGCTCAGCTATACTTCAGAAGTGGCACTGCTGGACAAAGTCTACAGGTATCTTGTAATAAGTATGTCTAGGCGGTACTGCAGAATGACTGCACCGTTCTGTTGATGCCCAGCCACGCACAAGGGCTCCGCTAGTCCCACGGTCCCGCCATCACTTGGTGTTATCCTAAGCTTGCCAGTCTATTGAGTATAAAGGAACGTGTCGTTGTTGTTTCAATTTGCATTCCTTTGATTTCTAATTAATTTCTGAGACACTTCCTATGCTGACTAACCCCTAGGGCTATTCCTCTCTAAATTGATTGTGCATATCTTTATAAGCAACACTGTCATTCATATGTAATGTGTGTTAATAGCATGTTAAGTGCTTGATATGTGCCATATCATTCAGCTCACATGACAGTTCTTTGATGCAAGTAATACTATTAACCTTTTCCCAAGACCACAACTATGATTTTGAAAGTTTTAATAACTCTCCCAATGTCATGTACATTTAATTGGATGCTGATTCATGACTCAAACCTAAGTCTTTGTACCTCTCAAACAACTGATCCTCATAACACTGTAAGGTCTCTCATTGGTGATCTGCCCAACAGAGACACCCCATACTGATGTCTGGTTGGACAAGACAGTTGGAGTTTGCCTTAGGGGGTTTAATGCATTAATTACTTTAAAAACTATTTATCAAGCTTAGTGTTAGATGTTGAGGATAAAAAACAAATTAAGTGGAAAAGTCCTCTTGTAGAGCTTACAGTCTAATGGGGAAGAAAAATACTAAACAAATACACAATCACTTCTGAATTATGAGAAGAATTTTTTAAAGAAGTGCAGGCAGGCTTATCCAGCCAAGTTTTTCTTGAAAAGTGGTTTGAAAGCTAAGACAAAACAAAGAAAGTGGTAGAGGCAGAAATGGTGAGGTCACGGAAGCCCCGAAACAGGAAAAGCCTTGGGGACAGAAAATGGAAACCATAGAGTAGGAAGGTAGAGAGGCTGATGAGGCCAAAGCAGGGACGATTCTTGACATCATTGTCGGTGATGATGTTTACTGGTGCGGTAACTCTGAGAACAATTTGACAAGGTCTATCAAAGATGAAATTTATTCTCCATTAACATTTTCTACCTATAAGCCCTAATGACACATGCAAAGATGTTCATTGTACCAATGTTTGTTATAGTAAAAAAAAATCAGGAAAAAATCTAGATATTTATCAATGTGTAATGAATGAATTATACGCAAGGAAATACAATAATTAAAAGGATAAACTAGATCTGTATGTATTGACTTAAAACTGTCTAAAAGATATATACATACAATCTAAAAGATTTGTACAAATGTTATCAATTCAAACCAACATGTGTTTACTTTTTTGGATGATATTTTAAGAAAACATGAATATAAGAACAGAAGATCACAGACAAAATTAAGAGGTTTTTATGAAAGAAGTTAAGGGTTGAGCAGGAGATGAGACAAAAGTTAGTCAAATCTTTATTTTTCTGTTTTACAAAAATTTGAAACAAAAGCACAAGCATTACCATTTATAAATTATGATGGATACATGAATGTTGGTTAGTCTTATTTTAGAAGCATTAAATTTTTTAATATTTAAAAATTGTAAATAAAAACAAAATACTTTTATTTAGTCCATTGGCGTAATACTTAAATGTTATACCCTACGTTGAAGAGAGTACGAGAACATCTTTATCCAATAGTAATTTTATCAATAATGCTATTGATAAATATGTCTCCCAAACTTTTTCAGTGCCAGGGACTGAACTCGGGGCTTCACACAGCTAGGCAAGCACTTGGCCACTGAGTTATCTCTCCAGCCCATGTGTTGGAAACTTAATATCCACTGCAAACACGTTGAGAGGTGAGACTTTTAAGAAGTGGTTAAGTTATATGGGCTGCACCTTCAAGAACACATTAGTATCATTTTGTGAGAGTGGGCTAGTTTTGCAGGAGGTGTCTGATGAAAGAATGCATTTAACCCCCCTATTGTCCCTCTTGCATACTTGATAACTGTATGTTGGCTTCTGCCACGTTATGACACAAAGAAGAGCTTCTCCAGATGAGAGCCTTTGGTCTGAGACTTCACAATTTCTAGAACCACTAGACAAGTAACATTTTGTTTATAAATTACTTTATTTGTGGTATTCTGTTACAGTTGCCCGAAACAGATTAAGATACCTTTCAATAGGGTGAGATACTCAACTTGGGAAAAATAATCCTTGATATTTGTTAGGAGGTGTTAGAAACTTATTATTCAGACTACGTTAATGCCTGTTTCATTGTTCTAGGAGAAAGTAATAAACTAAAAATGGAGTAGTTGGTAGGTCTGAATCCAACACAGCTGCACTCTCTGCTGTTAGGATCATCTGAAATTGTATATTCTCATTCTTTTTCTCCATAACTATTAAGGTGATCAGAATCTCCCCATCTACTGGAGTTAACTCTTGAAATGTTATACTAAACTACAACAGAACAGTTTGTAAAGGTCTCAAGTAATTTCATTGATCGTGTGGTATTCACCACACTGGGGGGATTGTTAGACAACTGGGGCCAGGTTGGGCTGACAAAGAGAAATAGCAATTATAAGAATGGCAGTGCAGGCTGCTCTCCCGAATGACTGCATCACTCTACTACTCTAGCTGCACGTAGGACCACTAGAAATCCCAACTTCCCACTGACACGTGGTATTATCCCACCAACACCTGCAATATTCTTGTAGCTTCGTAGTCTTCTTCTACTGCCACAAGATGTGGCACCTGCTCTTACCTACCATGTTTGACCTAGTCTTTGATGTGTCAAAATTGGAAGTGCCTTCTGAAGACCTCAACTTATTTAAAGTTTATATAGACTTGGGCTTGAAGTTTTATTGGAGCAATTTCAGAAGTTGTGTGTATTCTAAAACAATTAGGTAAGAATAAAAAGAAAGATAGAAAAGTGATTATCAACTGTGCAGCCACTCATAGCTATCTCATTTTGAGAAAATAGGTGACTGGCAGAAATTGAGATGACAAAATTTGGTCCAGGAATTCAATTTCTACCCATAAATTCCAGAGGGCCTTCCACACATGAGGGATGGCCGTCCTTCAGTAGCCTCACAAACTGAATTATGTAGAGCACTGATCAATTTTGATGTTCTAGGACAGTTTATATAACACAAAGATTATATGTTTCTTGAAGGCTGAAAATATCACAGGTAGAAATTCTCAGTTTGAGAAACTTTATTTCTGAAAAACAATCTATTCATCAACTTGCTGAAAAAATAAAATACCTCGATGTGACTGTTGGAGAGACTGTGTCAGCTTGAGGCAATCGGGAACCACACCTAGATTAGGCAATTAGAAACCAGCCTGGATTAGAGCATGAGTGATTTGTAGGCCAGCGACTGAGGGAAGAACACCCACCGGGATGTGGGAGGCCCAATCGGAAATGCAAACTGAATAACAGGAAGGAAGAAGAGAGATTGTTACAGCTCCTTCCTCTGGGAAAGCTCTCACCTTCACAATTGTCTACAGTCACCGTCTTGCTACAGAACACAGATCTTAATCACAGATTTGATGCAGTCTCAACTTAAACCTGTTTGCCCACTGCTGATCTTCAGTCAGGAATCTTCAGTCTCTGGACTTCACCTTTGTTCTTTGAACACCGAGATCCTCAGCAGACTCTCACCAGCTGCCCTAGAGTCCCGGACGGGTGTTCTACCTCGCAGCCGAACAGCCATTGGACCCTCCAGTCCTTGCACATGCAGGCCGCCATATTGGACTATCTCTGTCCTCAGACTTTTAAGCCTTCCAAATAGATTCTTTTTGTTACAATTTCTCTAAATTCTGCTCTTTTATAAAAACCCAAACTAATAACACTCAACAACTGAAAAATGCATGTTCTTCTCAATTGCATACTGAATATTCTCCATGATAGATCATATACTAGACTGCAAAGCAAGGCCTAACAAATTCAGGAAGACTGAAATGGTGTCAAGTGTCTCTTCTTCTAACCATGGGATGTGAAACTAGAAACCAATAACTGGAGAAAATTAGGATATTTATAAATACTTAAATATATAATACACTCCCGAATAACATGCCAAAAAAGAAATCAAAAGAGAAATCAGAAAATACCTTGAGACAAATAAAAATGGACACAACGTTGCAAAACCTATGTGTTGAATAGAAAGAGATTTATAAAGGAAGTTGTGACCACGGCCATCAATGTTAAAGAAATCTCAAGGAAATTAGAGAAGAAGAAACCAAGCTCAAAAATAGCAGAAGAAAGGAAATAATACAAAGCCAAGAAGAATAAAATTGAAAAACATTGGGATAAATCGACAACCCTGTGTTCATTTGTTTTGAAAAGCAAACAAAATTGATAAACCTTTAGGTGGACTAGCCGAATTTTGTGTCTTAGCGCGACTATTTTAATTGTTCACAAAGTTGTTTTTGCTCTTTATTGCTCTCAATGAGATTTTCATTCTTGTTTTGTAAATCTAGTTAGTATTCTTGGAATCCTTTTTAAAATTCAGTTGTGTTCTTTGGTAGGCATATTCTAATGTAATCCTTTCCAACTGTTGCTTCTCCAACAGCTTTCTAATCCTACTTCCAGGAGACTGTGCTCATGTCCCATGAAAATAGTGATTAGCTTGTATCTCCTGGGATCCTTTAATAATTACCAAGAGTAATGTTAAGAGAAACAAGTTACACTGTCACATGGGAGTCCAAGAACATTTTGAGTAGAACTCAGCTCCAGATCTCTTTCATTCTTCACTTTGCCTCCTCAAATGGTGGCTTCATCAGGCTGGTTCCAGAGATAACAGCCAGAGCCACACAACACCCTTCTGCTTATGCATCCTCACAAATCATCCAATCCAAGTCCTCAGCTTAACTCCGATTGGCCTGCCTCTGTACTCAACACTCACTGTGACCAGGAAATCCCATGTGTTTATAGGCTTACGTCTTTGAAACAATTTTTGGGATGGAATCACTTGCCCTAATGAAGATGAAGTCATTTCAGAGAAGGGATTGACAGGCTAGACAAAAATTTGATTATGATTGGGTGTGGGAGGGCACTCTGGGAAGCTGAGGAAGGACGACTCCAAGTTGAATCCTAACCTGGGCGGTTTAGCGACTTAGTAAGTCTGATTCATAATAAAATATAGCTCAGCATAAGAGCTCTGGGTTTAATCTCTAGTGTTAAAGAAAAATCAGTCTGGTTAGGAGAGGTAAAGGAGAGAATTTATCAAGATTTGGTATAGGCACTTATTTTGTACAGCATTATAGGGTATTTGGTTTGTTAGTTTCTTTTCCTACCTAATTAGTAAAATCTACCAGCAGTAAGTTTAAAACATTTCCTGAAATCTGACCAATTGTTACCATAATCTTGTTGCCTTAATCCCAGACACTTTTCCCTTTCAACTACAAAACAGTCGTCATTTTGACACCTCATTCATGACTAATAGCTCTTTCAAAGCACTATCTAAAATACTGCATTTAGAAGAAAATTCAAGATTCTGACTATGGCTTACAAAAACCTATATGAATGGACTTTTTTGTACTCTTAGCCACAATGCCACATTTTTTAAGATTTATTTTTATTTGTTGCTTTTTTTTGCAGACTTGATTTCTGGCTCGGTACCTTTGTGATAGCTAACCCTTATGTTTTGTGAGCTCTCCCAACAGTTAGCCATTTCTGACCATTCCGCTTACCTTGTCACTCTCTTCTCATTTTCTTCCTGGAATCTGTCATTGATTGAAATTAAAATACTAACCGACTTATGTCGGTTGCCTGTTTATTCACCCTGCTGTCATGAACACTTCCTGAGAGCAAGACCTTTGCTCCCCTGCTTGATGCTACTTCCAAGTACTTCTGTCAGTGAGTGGTGCCTAGCAGTTACTCAATAAACATCCCTAGAATAAACAGTAACTGTGAGCAGTCACTATGCGTCTGCTGCCCTTCAGGGCTGTTCTTCTGAGGGTTGGACTGCATGAGACGCAAGATCACAGCCACATTTAAGAAGGATATGGGATGTGTTCAGAACCATGAATCAAAGCAAGAGAGGCTAGAGTCCCAGTCTCTCAATACCCCCCCACCCCGCCTTTCCCTCAAGAGAGGCCTGTGTAATGTGTGTAGCGTGTGTCCAGGGGCAAGATAAACAAGGGAAGATAGACAGGTGCTCTCATTCCTAGAGCTCACTTTCTAAGAATACATAGAACATAGAGAATAATTTCAGACAAGATTCTCTGGGCAAAATAAAAAGAGAGAAAGAAAACAGTTACAAACAATTCATATAACAAACACTGAAAGGCTCATATATCTTCCTAGATTTATTAAATCTTATTTCAAAAGTTGGTTATAAATCAGCCAACAAAATGTCTTTTCAAACTATCCCCAATATCTTCCATTGCTGTTATTTAGAATCTTAACTGCCGTTTTCACAAAAGACATAATACTTCCCATGGTCTCCGACAGCCAATAACCCAGGCCTAGGGAGGCTCTCCATTTCTGCACAGAAGACAACGGCCCACAAGGCTGGCGGGGGAATGTAGTCTGGAAAGGCTTCCGCAGAGAGTGTGAGGCCTTGCTGACCTATGCACACAGAAAGAGGTGAGGAGGGCAGCTCTGGGGCCCCAGACGTGCCACATGTCCCATGGGGGAGAGGAAGAGCCTTATCATTAGGCAGATCTGGCCTTAAATCTACGCATGGCTGCTTTTTTACAACTGAGCCTTGGTCAGATTTCCAAACCATTCTGAGCCTTTGTGTTACGGTGTGAAAGGGGTAACATCAACTAAATCATAGTGTTGTTGGAAGCATTAAGTGAGATCATGCGTATAAAACCCTGAGCTAAGGGCCTGGCACATGGAAGCCCTCAATAAATGCGGTTTCTCAGGGGCCCTGCTGCCAACCACACATCTGTGCTCCCGGGACCCTCAGCCCACTGTGCCCCTGGATGAATTTATGATAAAGCCTCATTAATTCGGGCCTCCCCCACTTAGAATTTATGATAATTCATCAGTGGTCTAAGCTGAAATTTACTTTTATAAGTACTATTAAAAAAAAAGTAACAGGAAGGTTAAAACAAATTTATGAGGAGACTATTTAAGTTAACGAACCATTGGCTGTTGCTTCGGGAATAGGCATTTACATACAAATAATTGATGTGCTAATTACAAATGATTCTTATCTACATAGGAAAGCAAGCCCTTAATTCAAAGTATAGCTCAAACTGTTGAGTCTGAAAATGTCTCAAAAATGTAGCTTATTAGGTACTTCTTAAGAAATTGATTTTACTACAAGGTAATTAAAGATATATTTGCTAATTTTAATATAATTTTCTGGCATATTCAAACATAGGTCACGTTTAAGATGAAGTTTTAGCTCAGCATGATTAAAAGATACATAAAGAGGGGATGGGAAAGAAAGAAAATAGCCCCTGCTTTCCCTCCCAAGCTGAGTTACTTTTCCTTTCCATTAAAGTAACACTGGTCCTCACAATTAAAATTTTCACAGTAAATAATGGCCCTTTTTCCCCAGCTTCAGCAGCTTTAACACATTTTTATTCTGCTATAAACAGACTTATTTTGGTGCCTCTAGACTTCTCCTAAGAAAACAATCTATCCTTCATCCTTTGAACTAGACCTGTTAAATATAATTAAAGTAGCTAAGGCTTAGATGCTAACCGGCCTCATTTAAAACATGAATATGAAATGAAGGAAGCAAAAGTCAGGGTGAAGGGAAGTGGTCAGTTGGAAAGAAACTTTATTCTGATTGGAGAGAGAATACATAGCTTGAACCCACTGACAATTAAGACCAAAAATGTGTTTCATTCTAATGTCTCCTGACTTCGAGTAGAAAGCTCAAGAGACCAAGGAATGGGGGACACACAGGAATATTTTAAAAAATAGTTAACGTGTGGTTATAGAATATCACTTCCAGCCAAGATAGAGTAGAAAAGGCTAGGTTTACTCCATGCATAATAAACTTTTGGAACAACTAAATGAAACGGTTTTTAAGACCATAAACATCCAATAATGAAGTGATCCTTGAGAAATGAGGAAAAAATAGGACAGGTGAGCTCAAGGATTGTCCCAGCCTTCTGCCTGGGCAAAGACCTAACACCACAGCACAGAAAGGAGAGCCCAGGGCTCCTGAGTTGAGAAGAGAGAACTTAGACTCTGGAGAAGTGGAAGCAGCTGGACTGAGTTCAAGGACAGAAGACCAAAGAGGAAATTCCTACACAAGGAACACTGCAGAGGTTTTCAGAACACCCCCAGATCCTCATTGGATCACTGACCAGAACACATATATGAAGAGGCTATGAAAGAGCCATCACAGTGTTGCAGGGATGGTCAGGAGTTGGAAGAGGAATGAGGAAAGAGCTGGCCTCAGGGGAGGCCACTAAACTAGGCCACCCAAGAAAATGAGGCAGAGTCATACGTGCTGGGTTGGAAATGGAAAAATGATGGTGTGCGGTGGAAGAAGATAAGCCATGCAGTTAGACAATGAGCAAATGCACAGACAATGTGTGGCAGGTCCCCTTTCCAGGAATCCCTGGTGGCCTGTTGCTATGCTATTTTGTAGGTTCATGAGTGGTTACTTAAAGGGCTATTCTGAAAACTCAGGAAATATTAACCTTAGAATAATCTCCCCTCTGCAGCCAAATCTGATGCAAACAATTTCTCTCTCCCTAGTTGGAGTGTGTCCTTCTTTCTTCTGGTTAGCTATATTTCCTTCCTCCTGTATGTATCCAGGCCTCTAGAGGGCGTATCTCTTTTGCATGAGCCGCAGTACAGGTGGACTCTTGGACTACCCAAACCACTCTATCGGATCACAGTGACTCTGCAGGAGGTGCACACATAGTCTCTATCAGACCACACAGTCTCACACAAGAACTGGGAGAAGAAAGTCCTTCTCTAGTGGTAGAAAATCTAGGGTGACAGAAACCTAGGAATGAGTGGTCTGGTGGCCACCTTCTTAGGGGAAAAGCTTTTTGTGCTGGGAAAGAATGAAGGTGATAAAGCAAGACTGGCAAATGGAATGAGAGACTCCTTTAGGGTTCAGGCCACCAGGCTTAAGAATTCTTTTCCCCCTTCAATATGTGAGACTGGCAGTTTTACTTTTTGCTTGAATTAATTTAAGCTGCTTTCCTCCCCTGCCTCCACTGCCCTGCCATTAACTCTATAGGAAGATTGAGGAATAGCCTGTATTTCTTATGTCTGGATCAAAAAGAACATACTGGTTTTTATCATCCCTGCTAGTCCCTTAGATACTTGAGAAGAGGTTTTATGTCCTTTCTAAACTACAACCATTCTTTCCCAGGACAAAATTTCAGTTTTTACAACTCTTTCTAGTATGTCATAGTTTCCAGGTTCCTCCTGTTGTGGTTTAGTTCTGGAGTGCTCCCCCAAAGCTTCAAGTGCCTATGGGTACTGTGTGGAGTTAGGAGGTCGGGCCTGGCTGGAAGGAGCACAAGCTTAAGGCCTGAGCTGGAGAGTTGCACGCAGGTTCTGCCCTTCCTCCCAGACTTTCTCTGTTCCACCATGTTGTGGGGAGCTCCGTCTCTGGAGCACCAGCTCTGGCTCCAGCTCCGGCCCCACCATGTGATTTAGCCATTTTCCAGCTGCCCACCTATGAATGAATTGTAACCTTCTGAACTGTGAGCTAAAATAAATCTTTCCTCCCTGAAGTTGTGGATGTCAGGTATTGAGTCACAGTGATGGAAAAGTAACTAATATACCTCCCTGAGCTGGTCAGTTAATCAGAATGCTTTCTAATTACTTGTGAGCTTCTTAAATGTATAGACCCAATAAGAAAGATCTATAAGTTGGCCTTATCCGTGACTGCACACGTTGGACACAGATTCATCTATTTATATAGCCCAAAACAAGTTAATATTTTAGGTAATTCAATTGTTCTTGGCTAAATTTGGGATGGTGATTTTTCTGAACCTCCAGCAGATTTTGCAAGAGTTGCTCTAGAGCCATGTGCCCACAACCCTATAGTTGTGCATTTGACTCTTCAAATTAGAGGCTTTGTGCTTAGTCTTGAATAAAAGTGAGTTTTGTCTTGGCTTGGTAACCTCTTGTTCCATGATATTATAATTGAGTCTGACTCTTCCATCTGTAATATCAGTAATCAGTCCTACCTATAAAAAAAAAAACCAAGCTTTCTTGGGTGGGAGCATATCAGAGGTTTTCAGGTGCCATTGATATTCTCTCTGGTTGGTCATATGAGTCCTTGAAAGATAAATCTCTTGGCCAGATGGTTAGTTTTGACTGGTAACTTCTTGCCATTCCGACTGATGAAAACCAGAGCTGCCTGATCTTGTATTTAATCCTATCCACTATCTATTAAAATTCACTAAAGCTTGCTAAGCCTCATTTGCTTGAAAGCCTATCAGGTTTCGGTTTCATCCAAGTCAAGTGTATTTAATTAACACAATCCAATTCATTCGTAAGTGGTCAAGTTCTCTGAAAGGTACTCAATAGAGCTACTGGTATTTTCATAGGAATTAAATATATGACAAAATAGGCAAAAATAAGCGTGCTTTGTACATGCCATCACGACCAACTCTTTTGCATACAGTTGAATAAATTATGTTTTGTTATGAAACATTAATCCTCTTTGCGAAGTGGAGTAATTCCCATTTCAGGTTCAGCCTGCTAAGGAGTGCCTTGGGAGCCAAACTTTAGTAATCGTGTACTGGCAGAATAAGGGGAAGACAGTCCTTTGAATCAGACAGCCTATCTTATGATGTCAAAGTTGGCCCTTTCGGCCTTTTCTGGGGCATTTTAGCTCCTCACCAGGTTGCTCTCCCTTTCTTTTCTGACTTAGAAGAAGCGATCAGACATAGAGGCACAGATTACACACAGAAGCCCAGGTAGCTATAGCCAAACAAAGACAATGGCATGTGGTCAAGAGGAATTGTGTCAGGAATTGGCATGAGAACCTCAGTTCCCTTGCTTCAAAGAACTTCTCGGTGACAAGTTAAATGATAACCTCAAAATATATTATCCGGGTGCTTTCTAAAGCCAATAAAAATGTTCTTATAGAAAGACCTTAAGAAAGGCAGAGGAGTGTATATATAACAAAGAGGAAAAGAAACAAAGAAGACGTCAATGTGAAGGTGAAAACAGAAATTAAAGTGATGTGGCCGTAAGCCAAGGAATGTCAAAGCCATCAAAGGTGAGAAAGGATGGATGAAGGACTCTCCCCTGGAGCCTCCAGAGAAAGTGCCCTTGATTTCTGCCTCCTGGACTCTGGGAATGTGAGTTTGCTCACAAAAGCACCGCCAAGTTTAGGTGACTTGTTATATAAGGCACAGGAAAAATATACTCTCCCTGAGCAGCTGGGCGGTATCCAGGAGACACCAAAATGGAAAGTGTGACCAAGTGTCTCCCAAATGCTCCCCCATCAGAGTGCGTGTCTCATGTTGACTTTCCTCCCAGGGACAAAGGGTCAGACCCACCCCTATGCTTTCCCTGAGCCTTCAAACCCTGTCTACTAGTGCTCTATGTTTGTCCTAGTTAGGGCTGTTTGTTGTCAATAATTTTCTTCGTTTAATTCTCCATGGATACACAGCTTGGGAGGCTACGATAGTGAACTGATTACTGGGCAGTTTCCTGTTTCCCAGTAGGCACTAGGGCTGGGAGAAACTTAAGAATCATTGCGAAAAAATGTGGGCTATCCAAACTGCCAGTGCCCACAGCTTCAATCTAGATGGTCCCTTAAAACATAAGAATAAATTGGAAAAAAGTATCATTTAACTCAGAATTTTTCACACTAAACTCTTAACATAAATGCCAAAATGTAAATTTATTCCTTTCTCACCAGAGTAGACAAAAATCGTCAAGAAAAAATAAACAAAACTGCTTATTTCTACTCATCTCTGTTGAGGTGTTTTTTTTTCCAATGCACACATGCAAACATAGCCTGAGTGAATCCTTCATTATTATTTCTTTTATGTCAGCTTCCATTTTTGAATTACAAAAGTTCTTTCTTATTTTCCAATTATTTTTCCTTGTAACACTAAATTTCTTTCTTATGAATATAATATCACGAACTTTCCTGGAAGATAATAAAAGTTTTGAAGATTGTTTTTTGTCTTTAGAGACTTTTCTAATTGGTAAATTGCTTTTATTTTCGCCAGGTTCGTTATTTGTTTGATATTAATTTCTCTTTCTTGGATAGTAGGCTTTCTCAAGGGTTTGTAACAATTCATATGGAAGATGAGGCCTTTCAAAGGTGATCACGGTGATCACAGTGACATCTCATACCCCACATGCTCTTCTGCCAGGCCGTTTACTACTTTGTTGACAGGAGGGGGTCTCTCTTTACCATCGAATCTGAAAAGGCTCTGTGATGGCTTTATCCAATGGAATAGGCAGAAGTGTGTCATGCCACTTCTGGGGATAGCCCTTAGCCTGCTCAGCACCTCACACCTTTTTCTTTTGGAAACCAACTTCCGTGTGACCAATGTGATGACCTTACATCTAGGGCTATGAGGAAAGCAAGCCCATGGACAAAGAGGGCAGGGAGAGCAAACACCAGGCATGTGAGCAAGAGACGACCCCGAATCCTCACTCAGCTCAGATGAGCTTCAGCTGGCTGCAGCCCTGGTCGCTGTCTGACTCTTAACGGCATGAGAGACCTCATGTGAGGAGCACCCAGGTAAGAGCCAGCAACCTAGAAAACCATGAAAAGATAATCACGCTTGGCTATTTTAAGCTACTGAGTCCTGGAGTGGCTTGTTAGGCAGCAATAAATAGAGAACCAGAAGGACACTTGGTTTCCATTCATAATTCAAATGTGACGGTTGGAAGCATCTTTGGTGGGCAGATTGGAATGGTGGAACTTCTAGCCAAGGAGATTGAACAGGGAACCAGATGTTATCTTTGACACCTTAAATACTGTAATATAAAGTGCTTGCTAGAGTGCCTTCACTCACACCAATTACCTTAGGTCTCTCGGAATGTTCTTTGTAAAAGAACTCTGATTTTTTTTTTTCCCCTTGGTCTAAGACTAAGTGCATGTTGTGGTCTTCTCTCTGGGTGGGTTAAAGGCAAAAAAAAAGACAAGACATTATGTCAACTGCTCTATATTATATGTCTGTGACCTATGCACTAGTCCTTGCTGTCTATCTGCCTTCCCCCTACAGTCTTTGGAGTACTGATGGGAGACATACTCTTGCCTTCTGTCATTATTTGGTCACATCAGCATCAACTTCTTTCTGCTTCCCAATCATGACTTCTTTTTTGACTTTTTATCTTCTATAAATTTGCTGAGCTCTTTCTCTTATTAATGGAAATTTTCCAACTCTAAATTTTGTGTGTGTGTGTGTAGGTGGTTATTCATCATTTTATTTCTTTATAATCATTTTAAATTTGGTTTTAGATCATTTTAAATTTATATAAAAATAAATGTGTTGACTCCACATTCTGGATTCTATATTTTATCTAAATTTAAAACACTTTAATATGGCTTCTGCAAAGTTTTCTGGCTCGAGCATTTGAAAAATAAATTTTTGAAATCTAAAAACCAAAAAAAAAAATTTAGAAAAGTGTGATTTCTGCTCCTAGTTTTTATGTGAAGTTTTGCAAGAGCATTACTCTAAGCACAAAAATAAGCCAAATAAGTTATAAAATCATAGACTTAAAAAACTCATCAGCTGTGCTTTGGGGCACAGGCCTGTAATCCCTACATTCTTCAATGTAGAGGCATGAGAGTTACAAGTTTAAGCCCAGCATTGTAACTTAACAACAACAAAAACCTCATCATAGATTCTTAAAACTCTACATAAAACCCAAGTGAAATTAACTCCAAAAAGCAGGAGGGTAGGTATTTATTGCTTCTCCTATCACTCGTGAAACAACATAAAGAGAAAAATCTATCAAAGTGCAGTGAGCAGAACTCTTAAGAAAATTCTACAGAGTTGATAAAGGTCATATGTAGACTGGCATAACATATTCAAATCCTAAAAGGCCATAGCCGCAGAACAAGTCCAACCCACTACAACTCTCCATCAATCCCATGGTTTTTCACAGTTTGGAGGGATACTATTCAAAAAAAAAAAAAAGCGAAGGAAAGCTCCAAGAGATTGCTACTAGATAGATGGGACCACCACCAAATGCAAAGTATATGCTCTGGAAGCCATTGGGGAGGGATAAGCTAGCACAGCTGATGGAAATGCAGCAGAAACACTCTACATCCCAGGCTGAAGGCAAGGAGTAGATCAAACACAAGTAAGACTTCAGGTGCCCCAGGACACAGAAAGAGGAAAAGACAAAGGAAGGTCCTCAGGTACTCTGTGCTCTCAACCACCAAAGACTGGGAAACAGGGAGAGTGCTGAAAGAAACCCTTTATTCATTGCAGGCCTTTCCAGACACAGGGAATGCTGCTCTAAGGAGACACAAGCAAGGGACAGCAGGGCTGAGAATAAAATCCTCAGGATCTGGAAGAAGGGAGCTGGGCAGATGAGTAAGGAGAACTCAGAGACTCAAAAGACAAAGAGTTGCACTATAAATCTAAAGGAGATGTCCCATACCTCAGAAAGTTGTATCAGTTCTCAGTGTCCAGACACCATTGACAGAATAAGGATCCATGTTACAGATTGCATCCTCAAAGTATGTCAAGGTGATGATGAATTGAGTCATGATAAAAGCCAGATGCAGCACAAGTACAATTCCAGTGGCCTGGCACAAAAAAGAGAATGCCCCTCCCTGCAAAACAAGTGCTGTTTACTTCAGTCCTTCTCTTCCTTTTATACAAAGAAAGCAATTTCAAATTCACAAAAATAAAGAATGAATAAAAACTACACGTGTCTATTACAGAGGAAGAGAAAATAGTTAATAGAAGCAGTCATAGAGATGAGCTAAATGATAAAGGGTGATCTAAAGACGACGGGAATGAAAATGACAACAAATATGTCAAAGATTCATAAGATAGATTTCATGACACAGGTCAGGAAAAACGTGGTGACTATTTGCAAATCTGGAAATGATAGAAATAAAAATAGATTTTCAGAAAAAGACAACTTTAACAGCAGAATGGACAAAAAGAAGGGACTGATGAACTAGAAAACAAAAAGAGAATATCTACACTAAAATAGGATAACATGTCAGAAATAAAAACAAAAGGGAACACGCAAAACATGTGGAGCAACATCAGCCAGCACTTCTATGTGTACGGATGGCCTATCAGAAGAGAAAATGTAGAAGAAATATTTGAAGAAGTAATGTTCAGGAACTCTGTTGATCTAACTCATTGAACTAAGAGGCTACTAGTATTAGAAAACTGACTTTAGGCCCATGAGAAGGGAAGACTGTATTTGTAAATCTTGTTGCGAGGAGTCTCTGAGAAAGCAAGCTTCCCTCAACCAATAGGTGACTAGGGAACCTTGAGTGAAAGGATGGATGGTGAACATCAAATGTATTCAGACGTAGAATTCAAGCAAGACAATGGTGAAGGCACAGATGAAAGAATATGAAAAAGTTACAGGTTCTGCCGAAGTGGAAAGAGAAAGCTAAAATGAGTAGATGAGGAAGAGAAAATAGAGGGCACATAATAAACTCAAAAAATATATTGCTTGTATGTATATTTCAGCTAGGAAACAAAGGATATCATTTAAGTCACACAAACCCAATAGTAGTAGCCAATGTAAGAACAGAAGGGTCTATGGCTAGTAAGAGTTTTCAGAATAAAAGCAAATACTTGATAAGGAAAACAAAAATTCCTATATACCAAAATAATTATCAGAAAAAAGAGAAAGAAAAAAAATCACAGAAATAAAAACATACCAACCAGAAATGAACAAGCAACCTGATTTTTTTAATGAATAAAAATCTTAACGGTCATTAGGGAAAAGAAGTTACCCAAATAATGATAACCACACGAAGAAACTCTCAACAGCAATGAGCTGCCAGTGTATACTTGTCAGGATGACTAAAACAGAGAAGCTAACAGAGTGTTGAAGGGGACAGAGAATGAATTAAAATTTTGGATGCTGAGACCAGCCTGGATGCTGAGACCACCCTGTGTCAGGTGGTTGCATTCAGCACCCAGAAGCTCTTTAAACTTCACAGTTTAGGGATTTCAATGACAGCTTTGTTATATAGACATGATCAGTTATCAGCTTCACCTCCAGCCCTGCTTCCTACCCAGAGGACTAGGGTGGACCTGAAACTTCTGAGGTTCTCACCATGGCTTAGTCTTTTTGGTGAACAGCACTAATCCTGAAGATATTTGGGATCCTATCAGGAGTCCCATTCATAAGAGAAAAAGAAGTGCTTATCATTCAAGAAATTCTTCCAGATTTATGGGCTCCACATAAAGAGCTCCTATCACCATCACCCCCAAGCATTCAGCAAGTTGCGATGTCAATTTAACAACATACCTATGAGAATTTTTTTTCATGGCCAAAAGAAAATTAAAAACAAATTAAAAGCTAGAAAAAATTGCAAGAGTATTCGGTACAAAAGTCTAATCTATCTAAGACATGAAATATTTTTAATTATAAGGGGAAAATATTAAAACCCTATTTTTAAAAGATAAAAAAGCACAAAAGATACAAGCAGAGTCCACGAGAAGATATATATAAAAAATGTCTTTTAAACAAGGCAAAAACTTTCAACTTTGCTCATAATAAGGGAAATGTAAAATGAAGCTAAATTGGGTTATCAGTTCTCACCATCAGATTGCCAGGAATTCAAAAGCTTGACAGGATTGTGTTAGAACGAAATCCTCACACATTGATGGTAGATATCTAAAACAGTAAAACCCAATGGCAGAAGGTCCAGTGGTACAGAAAAAAATTGCATAGATCTTACCCTTTGACTCTGTAATACCCCTTCTAGGATTTTATTCTTAAGGTACACCTCCAGAATTCAGATTACTTCTGGTTTCTAGTCTGACGTGCAAAAAACCCCTCTGAAGTTATCACTCCACTCTCACAAGAAAAAAGCTAAGTAAAGTAAACATCGACAACTATTCTCAGATTCTTCAGAGAATTAAGGTCAGGGCAAATCACTGCCCTGAAAATCGGAGAAGGAAAATCCATAGTATCAGAGCCCACTGGGAATGGAAGCCACAGCTCAAGCCAGCAGCTAGTAGGAAATTAGTAGTGAAAAAGAAACAGGCAACTAGCTAACTGCTGGAGACTGAATGTACCACATCTTAAGAAAAAAAAAAAATAGCAATGGCCCTTCCATAAGAGATCCAACGCTTCGGCGAGTTTTACCTTCAGAAGTCCTACTGTTTCTCAGGGTGAAGATCTGAGAAAAATGGTCCTGCTGCTTCCTAAAGGGTGATTTTCCTTCTCCTTAACAAAGGCTGCCTTAAGAAAAAATATTTTGCTACTCCCTAACTGACGTGAAGGAAGAGAAATGCCCATCTCCAATCCCATTTCACCTTCCTATCTCTCCTTAGGATGGGGAAATAAAGTGAGAAGTGTTTAGGAAGGTCGCTGCCGAGACTGAGATTGCCTGTAATCCCAGAATTCTGGGAGGCCTGAGACAGGAGAATGGCAAGTTTGAGCCCAGCATGGGTAGCTTAGTGACTTAGCAAAACTCTATCTAAAGATAAAAGATAAGGCTGGAGATAAAGTGCTAGCTCAGTGTGAGTCCTTGGGTTCATTCTCAAGTGCCATGATGTGGGGATCAGGAGGGGGGATGGACGCAGACAGCTGGGCTGACCTGCACTTAATAGTAAAATTATAGAATACTCCTTCCTACAAGCCGCACTACCACCACATCATTAAGGCTCCAGGGATACAATAAGAAAATACAATCGAAAGGGCTGCGGGTTTCACACCTTACATATGAAATCTCTAAAGAAATTCTAAGAGAGTGTGGAGATCAAAACAGGAAAATCAGAAGAAATTTTAGCCTCTGACCTCTAATCAGGAACAATGAGTTTGCTGGGTCTATCGGTAGACTGGACCCAGCCAAGGAAAGAGTCAGTGACACAGGGACATATCTCAATATAAACTTCCCAAACTGCAAGATGAAACAAAATAGAACTTTTGAAAAACAGAACCAAATATCTATGAATTGTTGGACATTTTAAAAAACCTGTAGTATGCACATAATGGAAACACCAGGAAGGGGAGGGCATTATGGTTTGGATCTGGAATGCCCTCCACCCAAAAGCCTCATGCATTTGGGTAATGTGGAATACCTATGGAATCAGTCTATTAAGAGGTGGGGCCTGGTCGGAAGGAATGGATCGCTGGGACATGACCTGGGAGGATGGGTGCTAGCTCTGCCCTTCCTTGGTCACTTGGCTTCCTGTTGACCATGACTTGAATAGCTTTTTCTCCTTCTGGGCTAGACCCATGTGCTTCCACTATTGCCAGCCACCCATGAATGGACTAAGACCTTCTGAAACTGGGAACTAAAATAAATCCTCCCTTAAGTTGTGGATGTTGGGTATTGTGTCCCAGCAATGACAAAGTAACTAAGACGGAGAAGAGAAAAAATAGCGGAAGATATAGCTTCAAAAATACAAAGCAACATGTGTACAATTACAGGGCAAAGCATTATTTGTTACAGCAAACTATTGGAAAAAATCTAAATGTGTTTCTGTAAGAAACTGGATAAATTATATTTCATCCTCTCCTAGTTTATGACTATATAGTAGTAACAAAAAATAAAATGTCTAGTAATTGTCATGGAATAATTTCTGATATCATGGTAATTTTTAATTTAATTTTAAGATGTTTTATACACTATACTTTTATGTATTATATATCATTTCAATATTTTTGGGTAAGAAAAAAGTTTATAGTGGGTAGGATGGTCATGGTACAAGAGACGGGCATGGGCGTGAGACTTCTCCAAGTGTAACTTTGATATGATTTCATGTGGCTATTGAACTGTACAATCCTTTTATATACTCAAGATAAAATTACATCAAGAAAGAATGAAAAAGCAAATCGTAAAAGTGAACATAAGCAGAAATAAATGAACCTAACTGCATATCAAATCAGTAAAATGATTACCCAAAGAAAAGGAATTTTTGTCGTAGCTTTTGATCACATCATACTTTCGCATATGCTTGGATTCAAATGTAGAAAGAGGAATATCTTGGACTTTTATTTCATAAGTTTATTGCCAGAGGAAGTAGGAATACATTGCCGGTAACACTGAAACTGTGCATCATATGCAAATGAACGGGTGAATGAATATTAGTGGTTGTTGGGGGCCCAGAGTTCTGACTACGGGGAGAAAGAATCAAACAGAGAACGAAGATCAAGGGTGCTGGGTTTCAACTGGAGATGTCGATATGAACTTAGAATTTGCTACCATGCTTCCCAGCTCTGTCCACTGGCAGGCCTTAAAGGTGGTGACACACAGCAGATTAAGTGGCATCCTCAGAGAAGCCTCATTTCTACTGCAATTCCTCCACTCCGTTCTCACCTACATCCATAGATAACTATTTCCATTTACTTCCGATTTATCCTTAGGAAGTTTCCCTTTGCAAAATAACCAAACACACACCTCAGAGATGTTCCTAATTCTCCTTCTTTCTTAAGCAGAAGGTGGCACAGAGTACATGCTGGGTGCATGATTTCTGATTGCGAGTCCTCACTGAAGGAAGCTAGAACTCCCTAAAGGTGTGACTGATTCTGGGTCTGAGACAGAAATTACCAAGTAAGCTTACAATATTTTCTGTGCTAAAAAGACAGGGGAACTCAAAGACAGAAGACCCAAAAGACATAGGAATCGGCTTGAAATGGCTATAATTAGAAAAATGTGGCTCCACTTGAGCATTGAAATTACTAGTGAAGGTAATGGGCTATAATATTGAACAAAAAATCCATAAATTCTTAGCGAGAAAGAGAGAAAAGGAAAGGGCAGTGGCAGACGGTTCTTACTACAGGAAAAATCCACCTAATAAGGACAGAACAAATGACAGAAATAGGATATAATAATTGCTTCAGGCAAGGATCATTATGTGTGTTAAAATCATTGGGTTCAAGACTTTGGGAGAACAGTATATCCCATGACTTCAAAATACCACCTGTCCCTCACCATCAGTTTACTTTTTAAGTGAAAAGTTAATGAGCTTTCTTTAAACTAACGACATCTGGAGACACCACCGTTAGTCAGCTTTTTGTCACAAATACTTCAGGAGAACAACTTAAAGGGGAAAAGATTTATTTTGGTTCAGTTTCCAAGGTTTCCGTCCCTTGGTTCTGAACCTGAGATGAGGCAGTACTATGGCAGACGGGTGTGGGAGGGGAGAGCTGCCTACTTCGCAGCGGCTGGGAAGCACGCAGAGTGAACCTGAGAGGAAGGGTCCTGGGGGGGAAAAACATATTCCCATCGAAGCCACCCCCTCAGTGACATGAGTCATCTAATCAGGCCCACTGCCTAGCAAGCTCACTGAGCTATGAGTCCATCGACGTGCTAGGCTACTGACGAAGTTAGAACTCCATGATCCAACCACTTCCCAAACATCCTACCTCTTGTGCTGTGTCCACAACAGATGAGCCAGATCATCACAGCCGCCTGAGCCAAGTGACTGAACACAGTATCACCAACAATTGAATGGTGCTCTGTGCCTCTGATAGGACCCATGAGAGTACTCAGAGTCAACTCTATGCTACTCAGATAGACAGTCACACACATATACCCTAAACCTAGTCGCGAAGAAATCATCATATAAATCCAGATTATAAAACACTCTACCAAAAACTAGGCTTCATTTTTTCATTCATTGGCGTAACACGTTTGTAGATGCAAGGTGTGTGTGCGTGCACCCACACAGATATTCAAGTTTTAAAATGACCAAAGATAATAAATAATCAAATTCCTGATCACTGATTGAAATTGGGATTGGGAGATGAGGCAAAGAACTTTAAAGAAAAATTTTGGATGAAACAAGAAAGCTTGAAAATGGGGCTATAAAGTAGGTAGTATCATTGTAGTAATGCTAAATCCCTTGGGACGATAATGGTGCAGTTATATGGGAAAATAACCTTATTTTTGGAAGAATTGTGATGAAAATTTAGCGAGGTGCCATGATGTCAGCAACTTAATTTCAGATGGTTGTGAAAGAAAAATTTTACATGTATGTGTTAAGAGACAGAGAAAGAGTGAACACACAGAAATGTGGCAAAACACAGTTGGGACGTCCATTTGTAGCATATACTCATGTTTATTTCTTTAAATTTTAAAAAATTTTCTGTAGGCTTGATTTATTAAAAATAAACTTGAGAAAAGTGTACAAAAATCAAAGTAGTTTATAGACTTGGAAGTGAGTGAATACAAGAGATGTGTTACTTTGGCCAGATATGTAACAAATGCCATCGGAATTGCTTCTATTGTAAACGATTGAATAGCTGCAGTTAGGAATGATGACAACACTGTAAACTGTTTTTTTTTTTTTTTACAAAGGGTTAAAATGTCATTTTGAGCATGAAGGAAAAAGTTTGCAATTTTTAGAAAACAAAATTTAAGCTAGGCATGGTGGTGCATGCCTGTAATCCTGGCACTGGAGAGGCTGAGGCAGGAGATCTGCTGTGAGTCTGAAGCCTACGTTGCACACTAAGTTCAAAACGAGCCTGGACTATAAAGTGAGACTCTGTCTCAACAAAATTAACTTATCTTTAAAATTCTAAGTTCTATATGAAATAAACACTGAAAAGCATTAAGGGCTTTCATTGAAGTCTGTTCTTCACAACGGAGAATCTAACATACATATTTAGCTCTGCTCCCTCCCAAATTACAGATATATTTTATTTTAGTTTTTGGAATAAATATGTGAGGCCAGAGAGTGTTGGAGAGAAATCACAAAGAAATATCCACAAAAACAGATGGACAACTCCTGACTGGGGAGTTGGGAGAGCAGTGAATCTTAAATGTTTTCCCCTGTCTACTCCTTACCCTTCCCTCTTCCCCAGAACTCCCTCTCATTATCCACAAAGTGTATCTTTCTGTTTTCTATCATCTCTTTTATTTTACCCTTTCATTTATTTATATTTGGGGGTTCTTATGTAAGAGAAACCATGTGATATTTAACTGTCTATGCCTGACTTATATTGCTTAGCATCATGGTCTCAAGGACATTGATTTTCCTACAAATGACTCAAATTTATCTTTCTGGCATAGTACTACTCTGCCATGTACATATACCACATTTTACGTTTGCACTCATCTGCTGATGGACATTGTTACAGTTTGGATCTGGAATGTCCCCCAAAGTCTCATGTATTTGGAAGGTGGTGATTGCACTATGGGGCTAATTGGATCAGGTAGATTAATCCATTGACAGTATACCTTGCTGTTAGGAGGTGGGGCCTGGTTGAAGGGACAGTTCACAGGGGAGTGACTTGGCAGAGAATATGTCATGCTTTCGATCTGGAGTGTCCCCTAAAAGTTTCCTGTGTCTGATGTTGCGGGATACTCATGCGAGTGTGTGTTGTTGGGAGGTGGGGGGTCCTGCCTGGAAGGAGCAAATGCTCAGGGCTTGACCTGGGATGATTATGTCAACTGGTTGAGATTAGGGAGCAGCCAGGGCAGGGCTTTCAGTTGTTTGTCATTGACTTGTAGGTCAGAAAATGAGAGAGGGCATTCACCCTTGGTGTGGGGGGTCCAACTGGCACCTTGGACTGAGTGAAAGCAAGGAAGAAGAAATACTGTTGCGAATTCTTCCTGGGAAAGCTCTGGCCTTTGCCTTACTCTTGACATGGACTTTCTCCTGTTGCACTTGGTTTTCTGTCTGCAATGCCCTGAGAAGCTCTCTAGCCTCTGCCATGTGCTTCCACTCTTGCTGGCTACCATGAATGGACAGTGTGAAACCTTTCACAACTGTGAGCTAAATAAACCTTTCCTTTCTTAAGTTGTGGGGGAGTGTACACTGTCACAGCAATGAGTAAGGAACTAAGACAGTATAACGCTTTTGCTGGCTTTGTCTTTCATTCTGTTCTGCCTTCTGCTGCCACGTGGTGAACAGCTTTCCTGTTCCTAGACCCTCCTGTGCCCTCCTGTGCCCTTCCATCACCATGAACAAACCGAGCTCTCTGAACTAGGAGCTAACATAAACCTCTTCTCCTTAGAGTTATGGATATCAAGAACTGCCCCAATGTAATATAATAATAGTAATAAATGAATGTAATTCCATTTGTTAATTCTTGATGTTATCGCTTATGCAGTAAGTACTCTGTTTGGAAAGTCCTTGCCTATGTCTCTGACTCCAAGGGTTTTGCCTGTTTTATCTTCCGGCAGATTTAGTATTTCTGTTTTGCTAGGTCTAATGATCCATTTTGATTTGATTTTAGTACAGGGTGAAAGATGTGTATCTCGATTCGTTTCTCAGCATGTACATAACCACTTTCTCCACCACCATTTGTTAAAGAGGCTCTTTTCTCTAGGACATGTTTTTGGCTTCTTTGTCGAAGGTCAGATGCCCAGCCCGTTGTTACTATTCATTTTGAGAAAGGGTTTCACGAAGTTGCTAAATTCCTCAGACTGGGCTCAAACTTGCAGTCCTGCTGCCTCAGGCTCCCAGAGTGTTAGGTTGACAGACCTGCACCACCAGGACCAGCTCTGGGTTCTAGGTTTGTAGAAATCTCCATCTCAAAAACATACACATTCAAAAGACATTTAGATGTTTTGATCAGTCAGGATTGGACCTAAGATTGGGCCCTACCTACAACTGTCAACACCTACTCTCAGGGCTAACGCCACTCAGGTTTCAGTAGAACACAGTTCTCTATTGTCTTCCTATGTCCTTGAATAAAAGGAAACTGTGTCTGATGCCAGGAAGGCTTGTGGATTGGGCCATGGCCAACTGCAAATAGGAACGCTGATTTGGAGTTCAGGCAGGATGTGAGCGGCAGAAACACTTAGGAGACAAATTAATTAACTTGTCAAATCTTTTCTCTCAGATAGTGTGAGTGCAGTAGATTCTTCCAGAAGAAAATACCATTTTTTCTAGTAGCGTGTCCACCAGTTCCTTGCTTCTCTTTAAATTCCAATCTGTGGTTCCAAGACAGCCTCAGCAGTCGCAAAACGCGGCAGAGGAGTGTTTGCAACATGAAGCGACCCATATTCCTCCTTAATTTGTGTAAATGTAGATATAAACTTAACATGAGTTACGTCTGAAGCTAATTAAGTGGGTCCTCACCTAAACTCCTCCTCTTAAGCCCTGCAGATGTTAGGAGCAGGCCTGTCTGATTTTCCCGTCCATTTCGGTGCTTTTCTTTTATTATTTATTCACATTGGAACTTACCTCTAATATACTACGAACTTTCTTACTCATTATGGTTATATTTATTCAACTTTCTCTGCTAGAATCCAAATTCCTCAAAGGCAGGGATCTTGGTCTTTACTGGCTGATACTTCTCAAGCAAAATACCTTTTTTTCTAAAATCCGTAACAAATGCTACTGGGGTGGAATGAATGAATGCTTTTCAATTGCTATGTCTTCCTTCAAGAAGCAATTGAAATATGTAAAGTGTCAAAATAAGAAAATATATGGTGAGGAAAAATGAGGTTAAAAAAGTATGGAATCACATAGGGTCAAATTTAAGGGAGTCAAAGGGCATGTTCAGAATGATGGGGAAGAAAAGCTCACAGCAACAGGATGAGAGTAGGGCTGGAGCTCCACTAGTCCAGGCAGGAGCAGACCAATGGCCCCAAAGAGATTTTTTGAAGATGATAATCCTATGTTGGTCCATTTGGTCTGCAATAACAAAGTATCCTGGCCTGGGCAGTTAGTTTTTAAACAATAGAATAGTATTTCTTACAGTTCTGGAGGCTGGAAGTCTTAAGATAAGAGCACCACCTTGGTTGAATGAGGAGCCCCATCCAGGTTGCAGAATGCTGACTTTTTATTTTGTTTTCATATAGCAAAAAGATTTGAGAGACCTTTCAAATATTATTATTATTTTGTATTACTGTGGATTGAATCTAGGCCTTTATACTATAATATACCCCTGCCCCTTTTTATTTTGAGACAGGATCTTCCCAATTCATTAAGTTGCCTAGTCTGGGCTTAAATTTGAAGTTCTGCCTCAGCTTCCCAAAACCCTAGGGCTACATGTTTGACTCTTAAAAAAAAAATAAGTGTATTAGTCTCATTCATCAGAGCTCTACCTTTATGACCTAGTCACCATCCCAAAGCCCGGCCTCCTGGTACCATCACTTTGAGTGTTTGGATTTTTAACATATAAATTCAGAGGTGGGCACAGACATTCAACCCCAACAGACACTGACTAAATAACTAAGGCATTTGAATAAATTTAGAGAAAATGTATGCAACTGAGGGAGTCTTTGAAGTTGAATTATTGATAGTCACAGGGGAAAATAACCAAGCAAGACAATTATTAACTCCAGGGATCGTGTTCAACAAAAGAGGAAGAGTAGGCATGGGGTCACAACAGCCTACATGAGTCAAAATAATGTGAACAAAGGCCATCCTATGGGTGCACAGTGGGGGACCAAAGAAAACCAAACCCTCATCTTCCACATGGGTAATCATGAGGTTATGCCTGAATCCAGTGTGGTGGTGTGCACGTGTGGTCTCAGCTATTCAGAGGGCTGAGCTAGGAGGATGACTGCAGCCCAGGAGTTCTAGGATAGCCTGGGCGACATCAACCATATTTCACAAAGAAACGACAAGAGATTATGCATGAAGTGAAAAGCTCAAGTAATAATACTGTATTTACAAATAAGGTGATAAATACCCGAAGAATCAGCCAGGAGATGTGAGTGTGGTTGTATTAAGAAAGAAAGAAACGGAGTGGTGGGGAAGAAGGAGGACTTCAGTTCTTCACAATAAGCCTAGAGGAATAGCTGATTCTATAAACCAGGCATGTCCAATCATGGGCCCATGGGCTGGCCCTGGACAGCTAGTAATGCAGCTATAGAAGATTGTAATCTTTCAAAATTACAATGTTATATTTTTATGATGTGTGGTGCAGTAATGGAATGTAGAGTAAGTAACATGCAAACGTGCAGGAGGGAACAGTGCGGCATTAATGCCACTTCCCTACCCGCCATTCATAATCGGTGGAACAAAACCTATAGTTGCCAGACGTTACCCACATGCATGGAACATGGAGAGGGGTGACTACTGATAATAGTACTTCAGCTTGCCTACACTTGTATGCGCCTGCAAAGATGAGTGTTTGTTGTTATCAAGAAGATATGTATGTTTCCCGAAACACATATTAAACTTTGACTTGTGTTACTTCATTTTAACGTTGTAATAAAAAATACAAACTTTTGCTATGTGTACACATGAACTGTATCAAATATTTTATATGTACCTCAAGACAACTCCTCTTTGCTCAGTGTGGCCCGGCAAGGAAAAAGTTGGACACCTGTGCACAGAACTACGTACATATAAAACTTTGATAAATAAAATAAAAATTAAATAAAATGAAAATCCTACCAAGAGTTGTAAAGGCATCTGAATGTAAGCATGTGGAGAGGTGGCTTGTGTACCAAACTGCAGACAGTGGTTACCCTGGCTATGTAGGAGGCCTCTGGAAAAGATGAGATGGCAGGTGGGACAGTGGGTGGGGGTGCAGGGGGGTTTGGGGGGTGACTCTCATGCTTTGCTCCACCCACTTGTTTGTTTCTTTTGATCTACAAAAAAAAAAAAATGTACTGATGGGTTGTTTGAGAATTTAGACCAAAAGAGTCAATATAGGGAGCGGGAAATATGCCATTTCGAAAAAGTGACTGTTAACCTGGACAGCTCCTCGTCAGCCCATGGATGGATTTGGAATAGGAGGCAGAGAAAGAGAAAGAAGCAAGAGGCAGTGTGAACACGGACACAGTGACCGGATTCCTCCAGAAACCAGAGGCTGAAAGAGGATATTCCACCCTAAACAGAACAGCAGAGAACTTCTGGGCTCTGCAGGGGCATTTAGCCTCTGCAGAAGGACTGGTCCTCAGACCCTGTCTTTGATCCAATCCAGAACCATCGTCTCATGACTGAAAACCACCAACAAAAATGTGCCCCACCCACCCTGTACCCAGGATTTAAGTTGGCATCAGTCTATGTGGTAGGCTGTTTAAAACAGGAAGTGTCTGTCTTCCTAGGGATGGGCTGCATGAAGCCTATCTCCTGCCCCCTGGCCAACCTCACAGATGGGCCACTCTGGCCAGCAGCCACCCAGCACTGCCCTTGAGCATTCTCAGCCAACTTGTCCCAGCCTGTCTCCTGCCAGAGGCCCCGGGGAGTCATCATGTTGTGGGCTGTTACAGCAGACATTGCTGTGCTGCAGGGGCAGCTGGCTCGCCCTGGGAGAGCAGAGGCAGATGTTCCACTTCCCTCCCTACCATCACCAAGAGCAAGAGGAGGAAGAGTCAGGGAGTATGTCTCCTAGTGGATAGATCGGCGCATCCGGCAGCCCAGCAATTCATAGATACCCCTGTGCAGCGGGAGGTCAGAAGAGAAAATAGTATGTTTTTGTGGTTCTGCTTGTATCTGTCTTGAGGTGGGTTCTCTAAGGAAGGAAAGGTGCTGTCAAATCACAACAAACTGTTATCTATATCTGCATATATTAAACCTTCCATTTTTATCTCGACATCTATAAAAGCCTTTCCTAGTTCATGTATTGGCTCCATCAATATTGAGAAATCATGTAATAATGACTCACGCTTATTGGCTGCTTAGCTGTATGTCACACTCTGCCGATGCTGCGTATCGATCATCTCAGTTAATCGTCACGAACATAAAAAGTAGGTGCCATGGTCGTCTTGTTTGTTGATGAACAAACGAGAGTTGAATAAGACAGCTAGCCCAAGATGACAAAGAAGTTTGAGAAGCAGGATTGAATCATTTTTTTCTAGCTGTTAAGTAGTATATTCTACTGACTAACAAAATTTGAAGCAGATATTGAGCTAGACACACTATGTCAATCAAAAAAAAGCTGTATTTCCTTTAGGCTGTAACTTTGCCATATCATCTGGGGCTAGAGGGAGATAGAGTGAAGGACAATGAAGGTTGGGTTTGAGGTAGAAAGGCAGCAGTTTGGTGATAGCCTGAGCTGTCTGGACTGATGTCTAATCCAAACCGAGCTGATTGGTGAAAAAGCAAATCCATTAGCTGCAGGTCTGTCTCTCATTGGCTTAGGGAACACATAAGACAGCCTATAAGAAATAGATCTTCAGCTCCTGCAGCTGGGCAGAGTAGAGACAGGCAGAAGCAATACAGAGGAGAGATTAAAATAAAGGGGGGAAGGGAAAGAATGAAGGCCAGGGAGGTCAGTCAGAGACTGATAGTAGAGATGCCACATCTGTGAGGTATTTTGAGGAGAGAAAGTCATGGTTTTTTTTTAATTGCATAACCACTGTATGCAAAGTGGACTGAAGAAAAGATGGGAAGTAGGAATGCAGTTCAAATGGCCATGTGACCATCTTCCAAACCTTATAGTTTTCATGGCTATGAAAATAATGAAAATGACATTTCAAATGATCAAAACAACCTTGCAAAGGCAAGAGAGTCCCAGCTTCGCCACCTTCTAAGGGATGCCCTCTGACTCACCTCCCGCCTGCTTGCTTCTGCTGTCCTTCTGTCCCCTACAGGAGAATTCTCTGTTGACAGTGACCACGGTGGGGGCAGAAGGCCAAGGATGATTTCTTTTTCTGTGAGGACTGCTTTGCAACAGCCCAGTGCCAGCAATACATATGCAGCTCTGTGTTGAGAGGAGTTTGCATTGAAAGTGTTAGAAAGGAAACTCCAAAAACCTCTGTTGGAAATGACAGCTCTTGACAAGATGAAAGGAGGTGTCTTGCTCAGATCTTCACTTAAAACAATCTGGAGTTCCATTAGTATTCATTGAGGAGCTGCAGCATGGAACAAGTACAAGCACCATGAATAAAATTAAAACTAGTATTGACTCTCAGCACAGCAGAGGGTGAGAAGGGGCTGCCTGGAGCTGGCTGGGCTGTCACACCTTCAATTCCTGGTGGCCACACATGACCCATTTAAGGCATTGCGTGTACATTTTTATCTGTTGCTGTGCTGGTGTCAACACCTGCAATGCCACTGTGCCTGTAAGCCAGCCACCACCCACATTCCGACTTCTGGAAATGATGTGAAACACAGAGCCCATTTTTTTTTACTATTCCTAGAAGTTATCCAAGATGGACTATCTGGCTTCCATTTGGCCCCTGACTCAAGGCTCTAATCTGTGCTAAAATTTTACCTGACTGTTAGATTCCCTGCTCACTGACTCAGACTCTCGTCTCTTCTTCAAGGCAAGTGGTTTATGTTCCTGCTCCAACTGTGGCAGCCTAGTCCACGAAATACCCATCCTGGCCTGGTCTTCCTCTGACGCCCAGCCCCTCCATCCCTCCATCCTGCCTTGTCCACCTTAAGTTGAGATTTCACACAAGTAGGCAGTAGAGCAAGGCCACTTTTCTAAACTTATCTCCATCCCCCTCCTGGCTACTCAGCCAAGAGCCTTTCTTTATATTTTGGGGGGATTTTTTCCAATAAACCATTACCTGCTTAAAATTTCTTTAAAAGGCTGTTAAGGCCTCAGACTCAATCTCCAATACCACAACAAATAAATTAATAAAATTTCCCCTTTCAAATCCCACTAGGTAGATCTGATCATAGTCCTTACTCCCTGCCTTAGTGTCAAGTTCATGATGCTCCCCTGAGACCCCGGAGGAGGTGGGCGTACTCTAAGAGTGAGTTGAAAAAGTCTACTTTCATGACTTCCTTTTGTGCTTCCTCCCTGGCTAGGGTGATCCGGCTTTTCGGAGGTCTGGTATGTCCTGAGCACTCAATTGCAAGGTCATGTTCATCCCTAACTGTGCCTGCATCTGTAGCTATAGGCTCCAGAAGGTCTCCCGTTCAGAAAGGCAGCCCGTCTGTTGTTGCTGTCCATATGTTTCCCATTTCCTGGACCCGCCTGAGCAGCTGTCTCCAATGAACTGCAGAGGAGACTCCTTCTCCAGAGGACGCGGCTGAGTAGGGCATTCCTAAGTGCAACGTCCACCACTCTGGACAGACCCACGTCCTGTGACACAGCGCAGAAGAAAGCAATCTGGCCCTCGGTTGGGCCTCAGAGGCTGCATTTGTAGTCACTCCTTGTAGACTTGTTCAGGTTCATTTTATTTCGGAATACAGAAATTGCTTTCTCAGAAAGGCTCTTACAGGCCCACTTCCCCTCACAAACTTCTTCCCTCCCCACCCCAGACTTGGCTTGACTCCCTGTCCTTCCCCGAAACCCCCTCCTGAACGTCAGCCCTCCTTTCCCTCATCTTGCTCTTCTGTAGATACAGTCCCTCTGGAGTTAGAACCGAGTCACCGAGATGCTCGAAGTTCTTCAGTTTTATTGTGTTACCATTTCAAATCTTTGCTTTTTAGGGTCATCTCCATTCCAGTAGTGGCAACTCCTCTCACCCAGTTACAAAAGCCAAAAAAGTCCTAAATCATCTCAAATTCCTTTCTTCACACCCACATCCAGAGCTTCAGCAAATTCTGTGGTTCTGCCCTCAACACAGACCAAGAACTCAGCCACTTCTTAGGCCCTTAGCACTGCCACCCAAATCAAAGGCACCTAGGTCGTTGCAGCAGCTTTCTAAGCAAGATCTGTACCTCCCCCACCCTCAGGACTCTCCCACTCGAGTATCTAAACAGCACCTAGGTTGTTGAAAGAAAACTCGGCGTCTTGTTTCCCTCAATGCCGTCACCAAATGTCTTTATTTGCTCTCAATGCACCCAAGTCTTCACTGTGATCTACAAGGCCTGAGAGTACCTAACTCACAGGTCTGCTCTGGCTCTGACTCCTACCGACCTTACCTCAGTCCCTTCTTGCCATTCACATCACCTCACTTTCTTCAGAAACCAGACATGTGCTTACCTAAGGGCCAATTTTCCTTCCCCCTTCTCCATATTTTTTCAAGGGTTTCCCTGACTGCCTTGCAGTGGTAGGTGACTGGGCTCATAGGTTCTTCCCTGAGATCTCTCTTTCTAAAATTACAGCACCCCCCCACCAAACACACACAAACACATATACACCCATCATTTCCCCTGCCTTCCCCCCCACCCCCCCACTTAATAGCGTTTAGTGCCATCTAACAGACTTAATGGAAACATGACACAAGTTGGTGACCAAGAGAACTTCTACAACCAGATTGACTGGGCAGAGTCCAACCCCATTGATTGGCAGTTATGTGGTCTTGTGTAAGTTACTTACTCGGCCTTCTTGAGCCTCAGTTTCCTCATCTGTAAAATTAGGGATGTGATAATGATTAAATTTGATGAGTATGCATGTGTGCACACACCAGCACACATGTGCATATTAGAATAATGACTGACATAAAGTAGACACTTTCTAAATGTTAGCTATTCTTTATATTATTGTATTTTCCTTCTGTTGGAACACAAGTTTCCCTATGAAAATGGAGAGAAGTTTTGTGTGTTTTGTTTATCACTCTAGTACTGGTACCTGGGAAAAGCCCCGGCACTTCTTAGGTGCTCAATAAATGTTTGTTAAATGAATAAACCTCAAGCTTGGGAAAAAGGTCAAATACAGAATTAGCAGCCTGGGGTTTTTTTTTTGTTGTTGTTGTTGTTAGAAGTGGTGCTTGAAGCTTTAAAATTGATGAAACAGAATAGAGAGAAAGAAGCCAAAATGTCAAGAGAAATCAGGGTCTGAATTTTAATTTTTCAATGTCAATCGTTATGTGACATGAAGGAATCAACAAATGAAACCAAGAAATGGCCATCAAGCCTTGACAAGACTCACGATATAGTACATTAACCTAAAAGTCCATGAAAAGCTTTCCTGAACAAGAACAGAACAGAACAGATCTCTTTCTCCTTGACGAATGATGCAAACACTTTTCTAATGATGTGTTTGTCCCTTGTCTTAGTTCATTTTCCTTTGCTATAACAGAATACTCAAGACTATATAACTATTTCTCTAAGGTTTATTTTGTTTCTAATCCTGGAGGCTGGGAAGTCCAAGTGCCTGGCACCAGCATCTGGTGAGATGTGCGTGAGCGACAGTGCCGAACTCTACCAAGAAATGGGACAGCACAGCCCTGATGGGACCGCTGGCTTTGGTGTGCAAAAGAGCAGTGGTTACTTTTGAAGGAGGAAATTGAGTAGCAAGGTAGGAAGGAGGCCAAGACCAAAATGAATCAGACAAATGGCAAGTTAGTACATGGAAGCAACGACTATTGACCGCTCTAGAAGTTGAGCCATGAAAGCAAATGGAAACAAGAAGAGGAAAGACGTCAAGAAACATAGCTATTCTCATTTGACTCCCAGTAAAAACCAAAGTCTACTGTGTCTTTTTAAGTAGTTGCTATAACTTACTATTTATACATGTTTATTGATCTTAAGCCCCAAGTACTTTCAATTGGAGAAAATCTCTCTCGCCTCCCCTCCCTCCTTTGCTCTTATTTTACATGGTGAGAGAAACGTCAGAACAGGTACAACCGGGGAATCTATGTTCATAACTGAATCCCAAGCAAGATTAGAAAATAACCATCATGAACTCTCATTCTTCTCCTGAAAGAACTCAAAAGACCTTTGTGGACTGAGCTCATTAAATATGTCTAGATTGGGGCCAGGGTGTGTGTTCTACATCACAGGCTTGAGAGAGAACACTTTCCAACCTAAACTATACAGGTATTATTTTTTTTTAATTCCTTTGAAGCAACTGAAACAAGTAGGTCTGTAGCTTCAGCTTATCTTTTTCATTATCTGCCCTGCGCTGTAGCAGTCACCGACAGGGTGAAGAAGCAAGAGTGTCCTACCCCCACCCACCAAGGGGGTGGTGTGTGAAGCAGCAGGCCTCTTGGGCTACCTTTAATGGGATGCGGAGAAATGGGGGAATGTAGAAGCCAAACTCCAGAGGGCATCTAGCCCTCACAGAGTCCAGAGGAGCGTGCCAGCTTCCCAGAGTTGTGCTCTGGAGTTAAATCCATAATGCTCACGACCAGGTTGTAAATTTCAGGCCATAGTTCATTAACTCCAGAAGTTCAAAACGATACCCCCTGCTCGCCCAGTCAATGCAGCTGAGAGTTTCCCCGGCGTGTGATGATCCATCAACAATTGGATTCCAATATCTTTTGCTTCATTAATAGAGTCACACGAGCCTCTCCTATGGAGCTGGGTACGGCTTCTGCCTCTGCATTTGCGCTGGGCTGCAGTTTGAGCCTCCAGGCACAGGCAGACCCCTCTCGTGCTGGTCTTTGACCTCTTCTAGCCCAAGATCTGCAGCTAATCAAAGTCAGCACCCAAATGCCTTCCAGGAGGCCTGTTCGGTTTTAACGAGATGACTGTGACGATAATTCAAGGCAGTGCTTATCTTAGAAAACCTGTCACGATTCTGGGCTTCTGTATTATCTCTTAAAACTCACGTGTGGTTTAGTTCACTTTCAACTGAACATTTGGGGAGTGAAAAGTGTAACATACAAGGATATACCAATTTACTAGGCCCCTTGGAGGTAGCTCATACACACGTGTTGACCAAACATTTGTCACCTCCCAGGATGCAACTAGGGCAAATCTTGCCAAAACATGAGCACGTGAGCCAAGGCACAGAAGCAATCCTAGTCTCAGAGTCTGTTAGGATGCGCTGACTCCCAATAGCCAAAAGCTTGAGCCAGAAGTGTCAGCCTAACCCCCGGTTAGGAAAACACAGTAACTGTCAAAATAGAAACCCCAAATCTAACACTAAGTCTCAGGACAAGCTTGAAATTGAAAGCAAGTCAAAACCAAAGTGAAGGGCCACACTGTCCAAGATAGGCAAGGGCCAAGGCTGAAGAGAAGACACCGGATTCGGAGGCATTTCTTGTGTGCATCACTTGGGGTGTACCATATCAACACGACTTAGGGGCACAGGGTGGAGGCTGACAGAATCATGAAGCTGTCCCCTTTCTTCTCACCAGCAGACAGTGGTTGAAACAATAAAGGTTTGCCATACAAACAGGAGGGCACCACCGCCTGGATTTTCAAAACCTTTGTGAAATTCAAATGAGGCTCTTCTCCTTAGCAACCCTTCCCGCTGGGAATTCATTGTTTTTCTACCCTCCCAAAGTCGCTTGCCTTCTAAGCCACTGAAACAACATAGATTGCGAACCCCATAAACCTCCATTGCCCAAAAGCAGCAGCAACGTTTCTGCCTCCTGTTAATAAATTGTTCTTCTCTTTGCACAGCAGAGAAAAGATGAAGACGAAATTGGGGGGAATTATTTCCCAAGTATTGTTTCTCTAACAATAGCAATCCCTGCTCCTGAGAACTCTATTTTGCTTAATATGTTCTTTCTGCAAAGTGGTAAAATGTGACAATGTAATAACCCAAAAAAGCCATGTGGAGGACC
Organism: Ctenodactylus gundi; assembly: GCA_004027205.1. Lineage (NCBI taxonomy): Eukaryota > Metazoa > Chordata > Mammalia > Rodentia > Ctenodactylidae > Ctenodactylus > Ctenodactylus gundi. The sequence goes on from PVKB01001587.1 coordinate 38,139, forward strand.
TGATTCCCCAAAGTGTCCACTGAGAAAACACACAAGTGTTTCCATCAAGAGGGAATTGTGTGTATCGAGAGAAAGTAAGTGCACAAAATAAGGGTCTGCGATAAAGTGGGGTCCAGGCGTCAAGGATCAATGTTTGGATTCTCTGCTTCACAATAGAAGCATTTGCAGGAAGAACGGTTCTCCATTTCTTCCCTTAATGGGGATATCATGTGCACGGCAAGTGCATGTCCTCTCCAGGATAAAAGGAAAATTGGCTGGTTTAAACATAAAAAAAAAGTTCCTGGCCAACAAAAACAACACTGAGCAAAATCAGAATAGATTTTAAAGACAGTGGGCTCTCGAGCTAGGTGTTGGAAGGAACTTCCGGATGTCACGAGGACAAGCCTGTGAGACATTCGGCCAGTGAGCATTTTGGAGGTGGACTTCCAAAAGTGGCATTCTGTGTCTGCTCAAATGTTCACCCGTACCAAATTGGAAGACTGTGCGGCTGCATCTTCAAATCTATGTAATCCAAAAAAAAGTGGTTTCTTTTCTCAATTTCTGATTGTCCCCTTTTTCTAGTTTCTAAGTTCTCGATATAGATCTGTGGACCACGTCAGGGCCCAGTACGACACTAGGAAGGGAGAAAGGGTGCAGGGAGAGAGGTAAGGGAACAAGCTAGAGTGGCCAAAGAGCGACTTGCCGTGAGGAAGGGCAGGATCACAGTATGAAGGGAGGAAAACACAAGCCGAAAGACAGCAGTGCTCACGCCTTGCATCCTAACCGCCGAAGGCAACAGAGGCAGGTGTGGACTTAGGGTGCGAAGGTTCAGGGCGACTCAGGTGAGTCAGGGCTGCAAAAAGAACCTCTGTGCTACACATGGCTGGGACACAGGGTGGTGTGTCCTGCAAAGAGGGCCTCAACGCACTGAGGGCTCCACCTTCTTGTTTCTGCAGCTCCACCCACCAAAGAGGAAAACCATGCTCCCCTTCTCTTGGACCTTGGGTTTGGCCGCACATCTTGCTCTTTATGATCAGATTGGCAACAGCGTGATGGATGTCCAAGGGTTTATACTCTCTACTTCACTCATGGTTTTGACTAGAATAGGCACAGATTGGTCCCAAGAAGAAGCCTAGGGACACATGGAACAAGGGGAGCTGCTCCAGCTGAGCCCTACTCAATCATCCAGCCCCAGCTGTCCCAGTCAGGTGGATGAGCTGCAAGACAGCAGGAACTACCCAGCTGGGCACAGCCAATCCTGAATACTTAGTGATCATCACGTAAGCCAATAACTTTGCTGTCTTATGCAAGAGAGTTTTGAGGTGCCCTGTTACACAGTGTTTTGTGGCATAGCTAACTGGCATATATGTCCCGTTGAGGAGAATAAATAGGACTTAAAATGTAGCCTGCGTTGTGCTGTGCCCCCTGACTTGGAGCTCAAAAGCACCATGAAATTTAGTGAAAATCGCTTTAAAAATTAGCACTGTCTCGCTCATTTCCGTTTCTCGTTACGTTCCTTCAGCCTTCCAAGTCTGAAATTTACCTCCCACCCTCAGCCTCCTAAAATAGTAAGCAATGAAGACATCCTCTCCAGCCTCATCCCTGCCCTGGTCCTTGATTCTTCCACAGCTTTGTCCTTCTACAGCACGTTGATCAGCAGTCTCAACCTTCAACTGTCTCCTCCTTCCTCTGTGCTCAAGACCTATGATTTGGTTGAACAGTGTCATCTGAATGAATCCTCGCTCCTGTCCCAAAGCTCACTGGGCCATCTCAAGTGCAACCAGCTTTTCACCTGTTCCAGTGTTGACCCCTTGCCTCACTATCCCAATTTCTTCATCCAGCAGACAGGGGTCAGTGCCATCCAGGGGGCCAAACAGGACAGATGTCATGTAGGCAAAATGCTGCAAAGCTCCCCTCACCACCAAGTAAGAGAAGAGACGGCTATTTGCAAGACAGGGCAGGAAGTATCTGTATTTGTCAGATTTGTGCATAGAGACAGAATGAACAGAATATAGATAGACACGTGTAAAGGGAGTTTTATTATAGGAATTGGCTCACTTGGTTATGGGAGATGAGACGTTTCGTGATCTGCCGACTGCGAACTGGAGGAAAAGCAGGAAAGACATACACAATTCAGTCCAAGTATGAAGGACGAAGAACCCTCCCAGGCCACCGGTATAAGCCCCAAAATCCAAAGGCCCAGGAACCAGAGGAGCCCTGATGTCCACGGGTAGGAGCGACAGGCTTCCAGCTTCAGAAGACAGCAAGAACCCACCCTTTGAGTTCTGTTCCATCCAGGCCCTTGAAGAGCTAGATAATGTCCACCCTCAATGGTGACTCCAGTCCAAATGCTAATCCCTCCCAGAATTCCACTCCTAGAAACACCCAGGACCAATGTTTCACTGGCAACCAGGCCATCTGTGACCTAGGCAGTTGACACATAAGTGAGCAGCATCAACGAGCTGCAGATAAAGTGCTCCCATCGAGCAGAGGAGTTTACTTTTGACTGAGGGTCTCAGGGGAAGTTTCAAAGAAAAGGTGACTTTGAACCCTGTCTTGAAGGATAGAAAGCCTTTGTAGACACCGAGGCAGGGAAGGGGCTGTGGAAGCCCCTCAGGCAGAGAAAACAGCAGAAGAAAAGGCTCCAAAAGAAACCTTCCTCAAAGTTATGAAATCACCTTCAAGTCGTGAGCACTACTTGGCCTGGGTCCACACGCAGCGCTGGCACGTGGGGATGGGGATTCTCCTTCCGAGAACCTAATTTGTCAACACCCTGGGCTCAGAGGAAGGAAGCAGGAGCCCGAGTCTCGTTAGCTTTGAACATCCACAGTCCCTTGCATCCGAGTGGCTGCTGCGACTCAGCCACAGCCTGTGTAAATAGCGCCGGATGGGATTGTAGCTAATAGGGTTATTAATACCTGTCACATCCCAGGACGGCAGAATAATGTGGAGGTTTTCTACTATAGATTAAAACCAACCAACAGGGAATTTCCCGAGTCTGGCAGTCACAGCTTTCTCTTCAGACAACTTTTCCTCCAGCCATGCAGACGGGAGTAAGTAATTGTCCCGGGGAAAGGTTTGTCACCATGGTAAATGCAAAAGCAGGAACAAACCTGCCTCACTTAGCCTTAGGCAAGAACATGGGTATTTGAAATTCACAGATAATACCCAAACCTCCCTGCTGCCTACAGCTTTGACCTCTTTCCTGGCCCAGGCAATCACCCCAAAGAAAAGCCATCGTTATTTGGGCTTTATACCTTCTGCTGCATGGAAAGAATCAGGAGGCAGAGACCTGAAGAGAGAAAGGAGCAGAATGTGGGCTCTGCGGGTTGTGGAGCCCCTGGGGCTGTGGCTCAGGCAGAGCAGCTGCAGAGCTGGACAAGTATCACCAGAAATGATCACGGGGCTGCTCTCTCCAGGTCCCAGCCAGTGACTGGACTGTGGTCCTGCCTGTTCCCTTCCATCAAGGTGCTCAAGGCTCTGAAGGAAGAAGAGACTAAGCAGCAAGATCCAGTTGAAGCACTGGTCCCACGTCACACAAGCTGGAAGAGCTTCCCCTGGAAAACACTCCGGGGGGAGCACAGACTCCTTTCAATTTTTGTGTTTGACTGAAAGCCTCAAAATCTACCTCAGGAGAGACTGCACATGGATTTTTCTTGCTTTTTCTTCTAGGCCTATTTCACCTCTCTTTTCCAAAGCTCATTAGTGAAAGGCCACAAGCGCTTGCACAAAGCTCTGCCTGTAACCCCAGGACTCTGAGGTTGGAGGATCACAAGTTCAAGCCCAGCCTAGGCAACTTAGTAAAACCCTATCTCAAAATACAAACAAAATTTAGTGTGGTGGGGCTGGAGAAATACACATTCACAGGGCCAGAAGACGCAAGTGCCCTGTCATGTGCTTCAAGTGAGCCCTGAGGTTCTCAAATCACAGGAAAGCATCAGGCAGGAAGGCAGCAGGTTTCATTCTGTTTCTCTTGTTGGCAGCTCTACCCTCGATGAATAAGCAAGCTTCTCTGCCCTCCCCCCCCATGTGAAGACCCAGCAAGAAGGTACCATCTTTCAAGCAGAGAACAAGCCTTTTTTAGATACCAGATCTGCTGGCACCTTGACTTTTAGCCCCCCAATCTCCAAAACCATGAGTAACAAATTTCTATTGTTTAAAATTGCCTCAACTTAGGTATTTCATTCTAGCAGCACTAGCAGACTGACAGCAGCCTCGGCAAGTAGGTGAAAGGCCTTCCCAGAATCCAACCCTGGTAGCATTTGTTTGTGTGTGTCGGGGGGGGGGGGGCATGTGTGTTTATATGTGTGCATGTGTGGTACTTAAGACCTTGTCAGTAAGCAGCATCCCATGTCCTCTTTTATGTTTATTTTTGAGACGAAATCTTGCTGAGTCAGTATGTTGCCCAAGCTAGGCTCAAACTTGTGATCCTCCTGCATTGGCCTTCCCGAGTGTCGGGGTTACAGGCCTGCACCACTGTGCCCAGCTCCCTGCTGACATCTTCAACTCGGACTAAAGCCTCCAGACTGTGATACAATTGGTTCATCTCATTTAGCGACTATGGGATTCCATCAAGGCAGGCCAGGCTGACTAACACATTTACTTTGCCCTTTCTGCCCCTGGGGACCTTGGTATCTTAGAAGAAAGGAAGATGAGTCATTCCAGTTCTAGTAACCACCACAAACGAGTGTAACCATTCCAAGGCAGCGTAGTCTAGTGGTTAAGGGCTTGAGCTGAACCCATAAGAATACTAATTTTTCTCCCAATGTCTAAGGGTCCTCATCTGTCAATAGGTAAGACAATTGTGCCATTGCCAAAATATTGCAGGAATGCTAAAATTAAATAACAGCCCAGCCTGTGCACTAATACAATGATTTGTCATGGTGATGATGACTTTATTGGCCATACCGTGGATGATATACAGTCTGATCTTGGAGCTGGCTTTCCCATGTGTACATAATGAGACAGAAGCTTGCCATCTTCTGAGCACGGTGAGGGCTTAGAAAGACGCGCAGATAGGGAACAAGAGGCAAGTGTCTTAGTTACTTGGTTTCCTCTGTGACTCAATGCCTGACATGCACAACTTGAGGGAGGAAAGATTTAGCTTATAGTTTCAGAAAGTCATGATCCCTTCACACGTGGGCAGCTGGAAAATAGTGGAATGACATGGTGGGGCCACAGCTACAGCCAGAGCCCGAGCTCATGCCCTGGAGACAGAGATCCTCACGGCATGGCAGAACAGAGACAAGACTGGGAGAAAGGGAGAAACCTGCACATCCCCCTCCAGATCAAGCCCAAGCATCCCCCCTTCCAGCCAGGCCCCACCTCCCAACATTGCACAGTATCCATGGGTACATGAGGCTTTGGGGGGACACTCCCAATCCAAACCGTGACAGCACGTGAGAACAATCTCTTAGAAATCCAGTTCCTCTTATCATTATCATTGTCATAGTAATGTCCCAAGATTCCCAAATTCTGCCTCCGGCTCCTCAGCAGGCTCACAAGTATGGTTGGGTGACAGTCTGATGGCTCCTGTTGCCTACATCTGTGACAGTTTGTTCTCCCAGGAACCCCATGTGGTGCAAGCTGACCTGTACCAGTCAGCCCCAATAGCAAAAACAGTAGTGGGCAGTAGAGAGAAGGAGAAAAAGAAGCTGTGGCTTGGAATTTGTATGTCCCCCAAACCCCATGAGTTGAAGGCATAGCTGTCAGCCCATTGAAAGGTGGCAGAACCTGTGAAGAGGTGGCGCCCGGTGGGCTAAAGTTATTGGGGGCGTGTCCCAGGAAAGTGTATTAGGACCCTTGCCCCTACTCTTCCTCTTTGACTGCTTTCTAGCAGCCATGAGGTGACCAGCTTCCTCTGCTACACATTCCCAGCATGACGTTCTGCCTCACCAAAGGCCCCAAGATGGCAGGGCCAAGTCATCACAGGCTGAAACTTCTGAAACCCTGAGCCAAATTACAAGTTTCCTCCTTATCAGTTGATGTAGCTTAGGAACTCTGTGACAGGGATGGAAAACTAATGCTTGTGCCTTCAGAACCCTCTGCTTGCCCGGCCTGTGCCCTGTACCAACAAGAGGAAACACTCTTGTCTCTCTGATGATGTAAGAGAGATATGGGGGGTCAGGGGACCCACAGAACACAACCACCCTCCAAATGCAAGCCACGTATTAGAAACTAAGTGGCAAGCCTGCCGTCCGCGTCCTCTGCCTCTAGGATAGGGGCCTTTCATTAGTGTGGTTGAGAAAAAAACAATCACCAGACGCTGGTAGCCCTGAGAGTGATGCTGGGCAGGTGGTTATTTACGGCCCAGAATTCTTTCCTAAAAACCCTTCTGCCCATCCCAGCAGCCAGGGCATCATGCCAACCCCAAGCCCAGCAGGGAAAGACTTCTCAGACATTTTCAGGTGACTCACGGTCTGGTGGACCAATCTAGAATGTGAGTCCTCTGGTGTCCTAGGAGTTGTGGCAAACTCGGGAGGAAGGGCAGGGTTTGTGTCATGTCTAGTGGCTGTGGCACACCCTCCCTACCAACCAGCAAGCACAAGGCCCTGGGCAGAGGACAGCAGGGGCATGCGCAGGAGAGGAGGGAGAGGGTGTTGGCACGGATTCACGGTATCCAGAGCCAACTAATCATAGCTGGCCTCTCCAAGTCCCTCCTCCTCTTCTCTCTTTCTCTCTCTCAAAAAAAAAATGGTGAGAGGCACAATAAAATCAGCAGGTGATATTGGTATTAATCCCAGGACTCTCACACATGGAACAATTTAAAAAGCTGGTAAGGAAACACACACATGAGAAGTGTTATTTCTGAGTAGAAACCGAGCACTCAACACTGCGAGGATGATGGAGCCGCCCCCCACCCCCACCCCACTGCCCTCCGCCCTCTTGGCTGTTTACAGTAAAACTTCATCACAAGATGCTATTAAGCTTGGCAGTTACCGTAAATGCTGCTGTCGCTGTTGACTTCCACAGCCCCAGGACATTTTATCCAAGGCAGAGTAGTGGCTTCCACAGAGAGACCCAACCCACCACTTGCTTCTCTTCAGAAAGCAGAAGGTGCCCTAGAGAGAGATAATAGCCATTCCTGGGCTGGGCAGTGTCGGCTCCCTCCCCCATCTCTGGGGGCTATAAGGACAGTAATGAAGTCAGCAGGGCTGGTGGGATAGATTTCAGGACAGAATGAAAAGCAGTTTGGCCATTATGAGGAAGGCCAGGGAGCATCGTCCAACCTCTTCTATCTGTCTTCCTGGCCACCTTGATGGAGAGAGAGAAAAATAGCTCATTCTGGAGTCTATAAATGAAGACTGGACACAGGGCCAAGGTGAATTATTTAGGGTAGAGAGGCTACCGGCTCTGCGCTTGCCTGACCATTGTGACGAGGCGCAAGGACACACTCGAAGTTGTCAGCCACCTCTACTGCTACCTACTTCCCTTCCCCAAAGCAGTTTCAACCTCTAGATACAAGCCACCCAGGGACTTGTTTAAAATGCTTTGAGATCAGTTGATGGCATTTATCCTACTTTTATCTGAATTTTAGCTGGGAGAAAGCTTTGGTACTTTGCCCAACATCCTGAAGCAAAGCCTCGTTCATTTCCATCTCCCTGGTGTCTGGTGCCACGCCTGCCATGCAGACGTGTACCCAGAACACTGTCGGAGTGGATGTTGCTTGTGGTGAGTGCAAGGTAGATGTGGGAAAAGCACCGGGCTTTATAATGAGAAAGCCTGAGGTCAAGGCTTGGCCCCGTCATTTGCTAGCTGTGTGTCCTTGAAGCATTTCATTTCTCTGAGACCCAATTTCCTCTTCTGTAATTTGGGGATAATAATGCCTACATTATGAGGCCATTGGGCAGATTAAATGAAATAAAGATGTTAAAGTGCTTATCACGGTGTCTGACACATCAATAAATCTTGTTGAATCTGAATCTAAGGGATCAAATATTGACCTCACCAAGCCCCACAGAGAAAGGCCCGCACCTCCGAATAGGGCACAGTCAGCAGCAGAGATTATCTGCTACAAATCTGGGGTCAGCTGCCACTTCCTCCCTGCACCTCGGAGCCTCTGCTCTCTGTTCTTTCCTCCCACTCCCCAGTTGATGTATGCTCAGGGAAAGATAACGAATTTTAATATCATCCTAAGTCAAACATCATTATGAAAGTAAACCTGCTGAAAAAATTCATATAATGCATCCCAAGGCCAAATGTAAATGGCTTTTAGATTTTTCCATTATTTTAGGTTACCTGTGCCCAGGAGAGACTGGGAAGTAACCCAGATTCATGCAGGTAATCAAGCACCGAGTATACTCTAGATGGTTTGCTTATTCTAGATTCTAAAACTGAGATGCCCAGCTTCACCACAAGGAGAATTTCCCACTCCCACCGCAGGGGCTTCTGGCCATTTCAGCTAAGGCTGGTAAACGGAGACAAGATCCAAATTTCTCAGAGAGGAGTCTGAGATCACTACTGGCTACGCCCAAGGAATGACGAGGTCTTGTGCTCTGTAAGATTTCACACGCACTAAGTTTCCGAGTTCTTTCCATTGTCTCACTTCCCTTTGCAGATTCCTCCTGCCTCAATCTCAGAAGATCAGTCCCAGCTATACACAAGATCATGTCAGCACACCTCCGCCTCCCTGGGAGCTCCTCTTTCCCAGTCTTGGGCCACCTACTTGTACTTCATGTGTCAAGCCACTGGGTAAATGTCTCTTCAGTTTCTAAGGAGTTCTGGAGGCCAAGTTGTCTATCCTGCTGGTGTCCTTATTGAGTGAATCTGTATTTCAACAGCTCTCTCCTTCATGTGTGACCTACTGCTTCTCATTCTTCTTCATGATCCTCTAATGAATGGTGACCACGTGTTGGCATAGTCACCCTGGATTTAACACTCAGGTTTGCTCTTGGATAATTCTACTGCATAGTGTACAAGCTCCACAGGACAAGGATTTCTGTCCAGCTCATTCACTGCCACATGTCATGTAACTGAGATCTTAGGATAGTACCTGGTACAGAGCAGGTGCTCGGTAAATAAATACTCGACAGTCTCGCCTCCCTGATCTCCTGGTTTCTTCCCACCTTTGAACACAGGTTCTTATGTTCCTTATTTTGCTTGGTTTAGTCTCTGGCTTTCTCCTGACTGATTGCGTACTGTATAGTGAGTAGAAAGTTTAGGCAGATTTAGACCTCAGCCATAAAGTTGGCCTTATCTGAGTGAGTTGGCCTTATCTGGCTGTTACGGTAACTCTTCCCACAGAGAACTAGCTTCTACACTTAAAGAACACACCAGCAACTACTCAAATGGATTGATTTAAATAGAGTAAGTTCCACAACAAGGATTTGAACTTAAGAGTTCTGTGGCTCAAAAGTCAAGCTCTTTTCCATCATGCCTCAAGAGAGAACCCGCTTGCTCAGAAGCACAGAGCTGGGCTGGAGACGTAGCTCAGTGGTTAAAGTGCTTGCCTAACATGTACAAAGCCCTAGGTTCAAATTCTCAGCACCACCTAAGAATTACCTGGTAGCATGCCTGTGATCCCAGTACTCAGGAAGCTGAGGCAGGGGAGTTGTCATGAATTTGAGTCCAGCTTTGGGCTACTTAGGTTGAGGGCAATTCTGTTTATCTATTGGCACACAGCAAACCACCACTGCCATAGAAAGACTTAAAGCAAAAACAATTGTTGATTTTGCTAAAAAACTTGAAATTTGGGTAGGGTTTGGTGGCTATGGCTGGTCTCTGGTCCCAGTAGCTTCAGGAGGGAGTGCTCCAGTAGAACTGGAAGATCCACTTCTATAATGGCCATCACTTGAGAGCTCAACTAGGGATGTTCCCCAGGGGCGTGGGGTTCTCTCTACATGGACCTCTCCATCAGAGCGGCTTGAGCATCCTTATAACATGGCGCCTGGCTCCAAAAAGACATGTGCTGAAAAGACCTGTAAGGTTACATCAAACATAACCTTGAACATTCCAGAATGTCACCTCCATCTTCTATTGGTAGGAAAACTACTAAAGATAGCTGAGGTTCAAGAGGAGGGCAATTAGATTCTGTTGCCCAATGGGAAGAGTAGCAGAGAATTTACAGCAATCTTCCATCCACTGCAGGACTTTAGTTCTAGAAAAAAAGTTATTGCAGTTTCCCAAAGCAGACTTCTTTGACTGTCACAGAGTCAAACGGCCTTGCTATGCAGTCACCCAATGCCTAAGGGTGGGGTTGGGGTGAAGACCAGACAGGTGCCCTCACCCCTGATCCATAGTGAATGAAGTAGCCGAGAGCAGCTGAGCTGATTCGGAGCCCAGAGCTCCAGGGCACCTCGCAATCCTGGCTGCCCCTCACTTGCAGAAAAAGAATTAACAGAAGCAAAACCAAGCGGCAGAGCATCTGGTCCCCGTGCACTTGCTGACTCCAGCAGGCCCTGGGCCCCTCACTGTCACAGGCACTAAATTCCCCTGGACATGCATGCGAGAGAAAGCCAGGGTTGAAACATACTAATAAATCCATCTGAACACTGTGCTCTCCTGGGGCTTATCAGTATTTCAGTTCTAGTCACAAAAATAACGTACTGTAAAAGACTGATTAGTCATCGGATAATTGAGTTCTTAAATGTCAAAAACAATATCGTATGAATATTCAACAGATCATGCTACTGAAACTTACCTGTTCCATCAACAATGACTAACATTTTCCCCCCATTGTTCTTTCCCAAAAATTATGTTAATATGACTTTTCTAAGGTGATGAATGTGGTTCTCTTTAAAACATATTGTCTCACAGGTTAATGCATAATGAGCTGGTTAAAGGAAAACTGCTCGGAGTGGGGCAGGATTCTTCTCTCTGCATTAGCTATACCTCCCTGTTCAGAGAGAGGGGGCATCGGAGTAGAATTCCTTCCAGCTACACGTCGACTTCAGAGCTCTGTTCTTTGTGAATTCTATTTCTTATGGCGTTTATTTATTTATTGGCTACCTGGAATCTGGAAGGATGCACAGTTTTCAGGCAGCACAAGTTTAAATGAGGAGCAAGGTTGATGTTCTCTGTGAGGATGGTGTGTGACTTCATGCAAAGATTAAATAAACACATAATCCTTCATCTATACTTTTGTGAGCTTACATGCATGTGCAAGCACACACACACACACACACACGCTCACACACTTCCTAACAAGTAAGGGTCTGGGCACACAGTTGTGGTTAGAAGAAATTTACTGAGCCTGGAGTCCAAAGAGGAGGGAACTCTCCCAAGCAGATCCTGCTTTCTGTTAACCCACCCTTGGCAGATGTTGCAACAGCTGGAGCCAGGAGCAGCTTGGTGGGGTGGGAGCCTTGTTGGGTCAGCCCTACAGTGCGGTGAGGGCCTTGCTCTTGATAAGAGTATCAGGATATATGCCAAATACCAACTGCTCTTCCAGCCGGACACTGTCTGCTCCTGAGCTGTTCAACCTCTTTCTAGCTAGAGGCAAGAGGCCTCTGACTGGAATTCTGCACTCTGAGCCCAGGCAAAGACAATGGAAAGTGGAGAGACGAAGATGCCTGCCACCTCTCCTTAGTTCTGTGGCTCAAGAACTTATGATCACATATCTAAGCTCCGCTTCATCCCCAGCCCATTTCTGCTACTCTGCCATCTACCTCACCAGCCTTCCAAAACTGTGTGGCATTTCTGGCTTTCACCCATTTTGTCCCCAATAGAGCCTTTCTTTCTCTGTCAACCACCCTGGCAAAGTTACCAAAATTTATACAGACATTAAAAAATTTTAATAATAATTTGGCTTTATGATAGGCAATGGCTTCCTGTTATACACCTCCCCATCTCCACCCCCCCCCACCCCCCAGGCTTTGTCTGGCCTATTCCAAGCTACCTGGTACAGTAACACAAACCCACGCTAACAGAAAGCACGGAGAGACAGCCCAACCCCCCAACATCCCATCCTCTGAAATTCCAGGAACTCAGCCAGAACCAGACACTGAAATTGTTCATCCATCCATGTTGCACTCTGCCTGCTTCCCCTTTACACACACAGGCCCCACTTTATGTGTGGTTGGAGTAACGCATCAGTAGCAGATCATAAGCCCCTTGACTTGGGCAGGCAGACAGCCTTGATGACTGACTACCCACCCACTCAGAGCAGGGCTGGCTGATCAGGTACCAGCAGTCGGGAAGAGAGGCAACTGCACGAGACTGGCCCTTGGTAAGTCCTAGAGGGGCTTACCAGCCATTTTCACATAATAGCTGTCCTGAGCAACTGCCCCAAGGAGAGACTTTGAGCTCAGCAGCAAACCTATAGGGCCCACCGGCTGTATATGCAGTCCCTACCCTGGCCAGCCAAGTGTTAGCAGTAGAGAGTGGCAGTCTTCTTAAGCATGTTTTTAATTACTGCAAAAATGTGTCATCCTAGGCAGCAGCGTGGTTCTCAGTTACCCACACGCAGATTGATGCTCTCTGTATGAAGCGGTTAGCACAGACATTTAAAAACAATTAGGATCGTGGTGAGGCAGCTCAGAAAGAGCTCGTTATGGAGGAGGTGGGGGACGTCAAGCCATGACGCTCCCCAGATAACTAAGTTATTTGTACTTTTGATGGGTAAGAAGGAGATGATTGGTTTCTTTAATAATTTCCTTTTTGATGTCAGACAGGAGCTGTGAGGAGACACACGCGCTCTCTCTCTCTCTCTCTCTCTCTCTCTCTCTCTCTCTCTCTCAGCACTCCCAGATAACAAGGCAGATGCCGTGTTAATGCTTTAGGAATACTGGCAATAGAAGGGCTTCAGAAAAAAGTAGCCTTCTCTCATGCAAAGCTCCTGTCATGCCCAGCAGACACGAATGGGCAAGCCCTGAACACCCAGGCAGCCCTCTCAGGCACAGCCTGCAGCAGGGACTACGCCTCCTAACCTTCCGGAAGTGGCTTGGGAACCAACAAAAGGCATGTCTTTGCTACTTTTTCATTGCAGGAACCCAATACCTGACATCCACGGTTTAAGGGAAGAAAGATTTAGTTTAGATCCCCATTTCAGTTCTCAGTCCATCCATGGGTGGCCATCAATGGTGGAAGTACACGACAGAGGCCTATTAGGGGAAAAGCTGCTCCTTCCGTGGAAGTCAAAGAGCAGAATGAGGTAGGAGGGGCAGAGCTAGGGCATACCCTTTGGTTCCTGTTGCCGTGATCCACCCCTTCCAGGTTGTGACTTTTGAAGGGATTATGTCAACTTGGAATTAGGAACCACACTTCCATTAGGACTAGGGACCATGCCTAGGCTGGGAATTGAGAACCAGCCTGGATTCCAGTATGAGTGATTTTGGGGGTGGCCAATGAGGGAAGAGCACCCATCCTGATGAGGGAGGGCCAGCTGGACCTCCAGTGATATAAAAGGGAGGAAGGGGGAAGATTGTCACAGCTTCTTCCTCCAGGAAAGCTCTCGCCTCCACAATTGTCTAAGGACGCCAACTTGCTGCACATCACAGATCTTCATCACAGATTGGTTCCAGTCCTGACTTGGCGCCTGTCTGCCCATCACTGATCTTCAGTTAATGATCTTCAAGCTCCAGTCTTCGCCACTGTTCTTCGAACAACCAAGATCTATAGCAGACTTTCACCTCACCAGCTGTCCTGCTGTCCTGCTGTCCTGCTGTCCTTCTGTCCTTCTGTCCTGCTGTCCTGCTGTCCTGCTGTCCCAGACGGGAAATCTACTTCACAGCTATCTCTATCATTGGGTTTTTAAGCCTTCCTAATAGATCAGTTTTGTTATAAAATCTGTAAATTCTGCCTTTTGAAGAACCCAAAGTAACACACAGGTCAAGCCCAGTGATGCGCACCTTCTGACTAGGCCCCACCTCATAACAACACATGGTTTGATACATCCCACCACATCCAAATACATGAGATTTTTAGGGGACAGCCCAGATCTAAACCATAAAAAGGCCTGAGAGAAGCCCTCTAGAGAGCCCAGTGACCCTGGCTGCACCTCCCTGCTTCATGTCCTCACTCACGGAGTCTTGAGTCTATGTCTGGGGAGTCTCTTTGGGGCCAGATGGAAAAAGGGAGAATGCCTATGTCCTGAGGGATCATCACAGGAACCTCCAAATCCAGACTGGACTACCTCTTGGTCTCCAGGGAAGAGGGGTCTGTGGGTATCCTTTCTCTTATAGTTCAATTGTGTCCTCCCAAAAGTCATGCTGACATCTTAATCCCAAGCAACATAGAATATGACCTTATTCGGAAATAGGGTCTTTGCAACTTAAGCTAAGGTGGAGTCCTTAAGGTAAGACCTCTCAGCCATTTGACTGGTATCTTTATAAAAGATCTCCATATTAAGACAGAGCATCACAGGGAGAACAGTACAAGATGACAGAGGTAGAGGCTGAAGTAATGTAGCTGCAAACCAAAGACTCAGGAGGGGGCAACGAAGGGCTCTACCCAGAGTCTCAACACTTCTAGCCTGTATCATTGTGAGAGGGAGATTTTTCTCTTGTATTTGTGTCACCCAATTTGTGGCACTTTGCTGTAGCAGCCACAGTAAACCAACACACTGCCCAACACCAACCTTCCCCTTACCCATGGAGAGGTCCCCAAAGATGACATATGTGACAGGCCATGTCATGCCTGTGTTATGTTTATCCTCAAATATTTAGCGAAAGGAGTGTTCCAGGAATGCACCAGGAAATACGAACAGAAAAGCCCAGGAGAAGGAAGTAACCATGGTGAGCAGGCTGGGGCAAAGGCTGGCTGGGAAGTCACCTAAAGGCCCTGCTTCCACCTGGTACCCTTTCCAGGACTTATTAAGATGCTTCCCCATTCATGCCATCCCTTGAATCCTCATCATACCAGAGAAAGAACATGGACTACCATTTGAGCCGCCTAATTTGAAAACCTATTTCACAAGCTATCTGTGTAACCTTCAGTAACTAACCTCTCAGAATCTTTCTTCTCATTTGTAGGTTGGGTGGCGTTGGAACATTAAGTAACATATTGCGTATTATCTTCTATATTATATGACAGTCGTAATTATAGCCACACGAGTATAAATAATATGAGGCATCACTAAGCTTTCTTCACAGATGAATTCTTTCCCACAAAGCTCTGCCTCTACCCTTTCCTCAGCTCTGTCCTCAAGTGAATAACTCAAAACTTCTTTTGTACAATGACTTAATGCAATCTCTTAGCCCAGCAACACTGTTTTCCTTATTTTCTGGTGACTTAAAAGATAGTGGCCCCAAATTCTAAGTCTTTTAGATACATTAGGATCCATTCTGTAATGATGCCAAAAATATGATCACAACTAATGAAAAGATGAGTAATATTTGAAAGAAACATAAGGGAAGACACACATGTTTAACTCAGTTATTGACTTAAGGACAAGCTCTATACCAGGCTTCTAGATTTACTTCTAGACAAACTCCCTCAAAGACTTGGGCCAGAAGCAATGAAGCTGCGGGGAGAGCATAGAACTAACCAAACAACAGGAAGAGTCCGGTGGAAACCAGCTGCTGCCCCTCCTTATGGGCAGAGCCAGACCCCAGCCTGCCCCATTGATCAGCTCCGCTTTGTGTGGGCAGTCAAGAAGTTGGGCCTATTTTTGAAGGCCGATGATTTTGTAATTGGCAGAGATGTGGGTATCTCCATATGCCACCTCGGAGTAGGACTGTCTCTCAATACGCACAGGAGAATCACAGCTCAGCAAGGAGTTCAGTAAATTCATCTGTGAAACATATTTCAATTCCAAAGGCAATTTTCTAATTAGTAACGACACAAAGCCTTCACAGTCTGCAAGCACCTCTCTCAGTGGAGCTGGGTCCCACGCTAAACTAAGCCGGAGTATAAATCATCAGCTGCCTCCCTGGCCCAAGACACGGGGCCCTGATAACTCCAGGATCTTTGTTGGGAGCAGAACATAGACACACAGTCAGGTGCAGGGTGTTTCCAACCACCAAGACTTTTACAGGCTGATGGAATATCACCTGGGCATAGTAAACAGTAGTGTATACTCTTCCATTCTACATGTATCAAAGACTGACCAAGAATGAAATGAAAATCTTTGTTCATCTAGAGTTTACGGTTTCCTGGGAAATGTAGCATTATTATATAACAAATTGGGTAACGAGTAGTAAAAAGGGCTACAAGACGAATCTAAGCTAAGTAGAAAAAGTTTTACTGGAGAAAGTAAGGTTTAAGTATAGTGAAATGGATTTGAACCCCACTTAGGTCACTTATTTTGGGTATAGTTTCTCATAAGTTAATTGTATCCTCTGAAGCTCGGAATTTTCACCTATAAAATGACTGCGTAACTTTACCTCAGAGGTTTACTACAAGGGTCAAATGAGATAAGGCACTTCTAATGCCTGGCACAGTTTAAGGTACATAATAGATGTTCAATAAAAAACATCTATGATTTCAGAAAGCTTCCACACCGACAGCTGATGGGGGACATGGGGAACTCAGTTCAGTCCCATGCAGGTATCTAGGCCAGGTCACAGAGACCCAGCTAAGATGGCTGGACCTTATTTCTTCAGGGAATCTGTAGCATTTTACAGAACAAGCAAACAAAACGGGGAGGAGAGTACTTCACTATGTAGCTCCCCTTAAAGGGATCCTGTAAGTAAATCTAAGCCCATCTGACCTACCACACCTGGAAATTCAGTCACTGAATAGCCCCTTGTGACACCAGCACCAGGAAAGGAGGCACCAGGGGCTGCATGGGCATTCCTCTCTCTGTAGCAGCAACAGCATATGCCCCTATCTGGAACGAGGGGTGTTGGCTCCTGAGCCTACAGTCTCCTGAGACAACTGAGTTGACTGTGCAGTCTTAATTCTTCCCCCTCACCAGATTCCCCATCTCTAAAATGAGAAGACTCCTTCCTTCCCTCTTTCCAGTGTCCCAAAGCAATCCTGAGTGGATGTGGGTTTCAAGCTCTAAACAAGAAATCTCCAGGACTTTCACCTGTAGCTAATCGATCCTTTATTCTTTCCTTCTCCACAGGAAGGAGACAGCAACACAGACACCGCCTGCCCCCAGGGATGGGTCATCCCCTTTGCTTTCTGTGGTGTGGCTTTCCTGCCTCTGCTGGCTCGAGGGGCTTGCACCTGCGGCACCACAGGCCGCACACTCTGCCCCTCCCTCCTTTCCGTCTCATTTCGTCCTGTCTTCCTCCCGCCAGGTCCTGCTTCCACTCACTGATCCCGGAGCCGCGGGCCCCTCTTGCGCTCTGGCCGCCAGCATCCGAGGCCCTGGGCATTTGTTTTCTCGCTGCACGGGGCTGCACACTGATACATTTGTACCACAGGAAGCAGAAAACTAGTTTAACATCTCATTTATTTCATAGATGAGAAAGTAATTCCCCGCTGAATGATTGTCCCGAACCAACAATTCAGAGAGGAGGAATTTACAGTGCTGCCAAGAACCGGGTGCATTACTGTAGCGCCGTTATATAAGGGAGCTGGAACCTTTTTTCTCTCTCCTGTTAGCCTGAAGAGAAAAGCCATTACATATGATTAAGGTTAAGAGATTGCTAAAATTACAAACAGCCGCCATTCAATTATTTTGCTCTATAAAATGCAACACAGATTGGAGTTATTTCTCTGAAATGTGTTTTTAGAAAATAACATAACACAACTAATGTGGTTTGATCTAGCAAATCAGGTTCCAGATACCACTTCTAATGCAAAGCTAAAAGGTTCATAATTTCACTCAAAGTTTGTAACTTAGAGTCATCAGGTGCTTACTTCATAGAAAAGCTTTATAAAGAGAAAAAAAATCAATACCACCTCAACTAATATTCTGAAGTCATCTGCAGCCAGGGAGTCAATCAATTTTATCACCCATTAAAAAGATAGATAGAAAAAAAATTAAGTATAAAAAGCCAGCAAAACTTGGCCTCAAAGGCCCTTGTGTTATCGTCTTTTTCTCTTTTTTAGGAAGTAAATCTCTGGGATATTTTTTGTCAGCTTTTACAGGACCAAAGTTAGGTACAGAGGATGTCAATTTCAAAGGAAAGAAGACAGAAAAGTGGGCAAGTGGCTTCTCAAGTCGGCTCAATCCACATGGCTCCAGAGACCTGCCTGGTGCCAGGGAGAAGCCCAGGTAGTTACTCTTACTGCCCCTGGACTTACGGTTCACGTGGCAGATGACTTAATCTCAGCTTAGAAAGAATAAAGAGCTCAACTGCATTGAAATGAATTTTCTGTCCAGTTTGTATGGAAAGTTAAAATAATTGGAAATTCAGAAGAACCTCTATGCAGATATATTAGTGGCTAGAGACTTCTGGTTATTATGGTTAATAAAACACCAGAATTACATTAGCTCCACTCCCCGACTCCAGCCCTAGATGCACAGTCCCTCTAGACAGCATATAAGCCATTTATGAGCGTAAACTTTGTACACAAGCTAAACACATAAAGCCACATATTAGAATTGGAAAAAAAAAAAAAAAACATCGCAAGCCAAGTAGAAGCCAGCTAAATACCAAATTCCCAAGGGCAGCGAGGCGAGCTCTTGCTTTTTCATGAGGCACACAGGGATTTTTCTCTCAGCTATTTCAGGAACCAAGAATCAGCAGCTGACCACACCAGCAGCCAGTAGTGAACCCGACAGACTCTGCCCTCTCAGATTGTATTTTTCAAACTAGACTCACTCGTTCCCCCTTCCCAATCTACTGGACACCCAGAGGATGGGAACTGGTTCTCTGCACAAGGCAACAGAGGCTTGGAGTGTCGGGGTGTGTGTGAGAGGGAGAGATGCCGGGGAGGAGTAGCACATTTACTTTGCCCAGGCTCAAGTCACCGACTGGTTACCATGATGATGGTCTCTAAGGCACAAGTAGAAACATGTGGTCGGACAAAGGATTTTATCTGACTAGTGGGCACACGAAAGAGAGCAAGACTCAGTATTTTATACTAGGAGTGTCCCTGAACAATCAGTGGCAGGTAGCCATTAGAGACATGGGGGTCCCGGGACACAAAGACTGGCCTTTCAGTCTGCTCTCAGCTCCCCCTGTTGCTCCTTCCCTACAAACTCTCCCTTCTTATCCTGCAAAGTTCTTACAGCCAGCAATTCCAAGGCGTTTGTTTCACACTTCTAGGCCGCACTGTGCATTCTGCTAGGAGGTTAGTTTCTGTTCTCAGAGAGCTCTTAATTTGGTGAGGGAGAATGGCATATTTCCAAACAATCATAAATCAATATGGGGAATGGTTGAGTAATGTACTCAAGTAGCATAGAAAGGGATATGCTAACTCCCAGGGCTGTTCAGAGGGGCTTCATGGAGGAGGGGGCAATTCAACCCAGTCTGGAGAATAGGGTACTTTTCAGCCAGGTAGAAAAGATAAACAGGCAGTAGAGGGGATTCCAGGGGAAGGACAGATACCTACAGAAACGACAGATGTGAATGCGCAGGGCCTGTCGGGAATGGTAGTATGGTTCAGCATGACTGGAGTACAGAACTAGAAGGGAGCATATCAGAAGATGACTTGGAAATACAGCCTGTAGCCAAATTGTGGAAGTCCTCGTATGCCACGTAGAGGTGATGGAGAGTCATTGAAAACTGTTGCACAGACCAGCAGCGTGATCAGGTGTAGGTCTAAGATAGCTCTGAAGACGATGCTGTGGATTGAGGAGGAAAGAGGAGGAAGGCAGGGACACCTGGAAAGGGGGCGAAGCAATCGTCTTGGGAAGAAACACTGAGAGTCTGAGCTCAATCTGTGGCTGTAGAGTTGATCAGGCAGTGATTGATTTAAGAGGTATTTCGGCAGTAGAATCTATAGCACTCATTGTTGATTAACTGTGAACACTATGGAAGGGAGAGCTCGAGAGAGAACTGCCGCAGAGACGTCAGGCAGCCATTTTGGATGTAGGGGTCTGGGATTCAGGGGAAAATTTGGGATCTCAGAATGCCTGCAATCTCTGCTCAAGGTCACAGGGAGACAGGTTTATCAAGTGACTCTTTGCTGTGGATCAAAATCCCTAACTCTGAAACAAAGCACAGTTTGCTACGAGAGAGAGAGAGAGAGAGAGAAAGAAAGAGACCGAGGTGGGAAACATCAAGGTCTTCGTGTCTAGTCCCCTCTCTGAGGCTTAGTTTCATTTGTATAATAAAATGAGGCAGTTACAAGACACAGTGGTGGTATGTTGAATTAAGGTTTCGTTTATTGAACTAAGCACGGTCCCTTAAAAATCCAGACACAGACCAGGGTGTTCAGGGCCAGAAGGAACAAGACCAAAATTAGGGTGAAGCGATTAAAGTTGCCCAGGTTCCCCATATTGCTAGTCTAAGAGGACACTGTTTTGACCCATGAGCTCAAGGCAATCAGACCAAAAAGGTAATGAAACAGAAATAGGTGGGATGGATCTTGGAGTATTTAGCCTCCTGCCCCAAGGAGATACCATGGGATCTCTTACACTTCTGTAGCTTTGTCTGGAAGCACTACCCACTTACTACCATTTTCAATTGCCTACCCAGAATGCTGCACCAAGTCCTTGTCAAATTCTGCCACATTCTGCCAGCTTGGGGCCACCCAGAACTGGAAGGAAGGTCTCAGTTCTTGGGCCCTACCTCCCACATGAGATGCTCAGACTTTCAAGCAGTGTGCGTCCTGCCCTGTTTGCTAAAGGGAGCTTGCCGGTATCCCTCCTGATACCTTGACCCTTCAACCTCCTTTTACTGAGCTAGGACCAACTGCCAGGGCAAAGCAGGCTTTTACGATCAGTCCTAAAAACTTGGCAGGTAGTGTGTGGATGATCCAGAAGAAAGCAGCACACCCCTGTTGAGTCTGCAAAGGAGGTAAACAGCACAGATGGCCTAGCTGAAGGGTGCTAAGGCACATGGACATGATGGACCAGACCCCACGGCTCTCTCAAAAGCACATCATCCAAATTCCTTAGACTCCTCTAGGCTTGAAAAATATTTAAGGGGGCGGAGAGCAGAAAGGGACACAGGCTCTGCAGCCGTAGGTTCATCTGAACTACAGGCGGCCTCAAGAGATTCTTCTGTTTGAAAGCTTTCATTATGCCAGTGGAGCCAACCAGGCCCGCCTATTCCTAAGCCAGCTGGAGCCAGGAACCAGCAGCAGGACCTACAAAGCGAGAGGCGGTTCAGACTGCTCACCAGGAAGGAAAGAGAGAAAAGATGCTCTCACATCGCCAAGGCTTCTGTTGTGTAATGTTGTGGCAAGCGAGGCTGGGGCTCCTTTATATAGTTAATCATGTTCCATTTCCAGCTGACACAACTCAACAGTTTATGACACAGCACCACTTAATAAGACTCGTTTCAACTTAGGAAGGGGAATGATGAAACTGGGGGAGGGAGAGATGGGAGACGACGCTGAGCGGAGAGGATGAAAATGATAGGGCTTTATTTTAAAACAGAAAGTCTGTTGTCAGTTTAGATTATAGACTAAGCAACCAGGGCAGGTCTTTAGAGGTTAGAAACATCTCCCAAACACAGCCGAATCTTCTGTAGAGAGGCACTGGGCTGGAAGAAGCCAAATTCTTTCTTAAGAAAATAGGGTAGCTGTGGATATGGGGTCAAGATGGCATTTATCTTGGATTTTGAGAGCAAAAGAGCCCAGAGAAAGCAATGGCTCCTTTCCCCATTCCTGACCCAAACATTTGCCCAAACTTACCCTTTTAAGCAAGCAGTAATTTCACTGAAAGGAAGAAGAGCACAACCTCTTTTATCTTTGCAGTTGATGGCCTCATATTGAGCAAACAGGGAGTACTTGTCTGTCTAACATAAACAACTTTTCTACGCATTTGATGATCTTCTCTCTCTTGATGAGGAAGAGAATAAATAGAAATTTAGAGTGTGAAGGAGGCTTAGAAATGAAATCACTGATTTTTTTTTCATTTCACCCATCAGAAAACTGGGCACGGAGATGTAGAGAAAATTGCAATGACACAATTCTCAATGATTCATCCAGATCCCAAACCCAGATCTTCTGAGTCTCCATCCTACTGCTCCTTCAGTGACACCTCGCTGCCTCTGCATGTGACTTGACAAGCACCTGTTTATTTATCCACCCATCTATCTAACCATTTATCCCCCTGCTCACTTATCCATATTACTCACCCATCCACCCACGCCTCCACCAATCCACGCACCCAACAACTGATCCATGCGTCATCTACCCACCTATCCCTCTACGCATTGCACATGCTCACGCACTCACCCCCTCATCCATCAAACCATCTATCCGTTTACCATCTGTTTACCTATGTGCCCCATTCGTTACTCACTCTCCCTCCCTCTCTCCTTTCTACATATGGCTTTAGTGTGTGTATGGGCTAACAAGGTGCCTGAAAGATGTAAGGTGAATCAAATCACATTCTGACCAGTTTCAGCTTCCCTCATTCATGAGAGGGGAAGGCACATATGCATAAAAATAAACTTCGGTCCAGTAGTTTGAGAGCTCCAATGCATGCATACTGCTGTAACCATAGAGTATAGCATAGGTCAGAGGGGATGGGATGAAGAGATTGGGGGAGGCTTCAGCAGAAAACAAAAAGAGATTTAATTTGAATGATAAAGAATAGTAGGCAGCTAATTACAGGGGAAAGGAAGGCATTGCCAGTGGCACTTGAAGGCACTTTTCCTAAAAACTCTCCCCTGTGACGTGAGGTGCATTATTTTGTGTGAGAACTGAGTTTTCAGAAAACTCTTGAAAATCTCTTTCAAAGGCGATCTCATAGTTAATTTATGACTGCAAAGTGTCTATTGAGTTGGACAGTGAGTTGGCAAATGGACCCTGTCCCTAGCCCTATATGTACGTTGTACCTACCTGTTACTTGCTCTTGTAGCATACCTCACAGGGTATTAACACTTAGCACCATTGCAATTTGGTGTCACCTGTATTAATGTCTGTCTGCCCTATTAGGAAGGAGTAAGTATCTGCTAATTGGACCTCCTTGGCTGCATCACCAATACCTGGCCTGTGTGGTATGTAGATAGTAAATATTGGCTACTGTAAATGTAAATGGTGGAAAAGAAAACTTATCATGGATAGGAAAACAAATGGAATAGGAAAAACAAGGACAGGGCGGGGGATACAGCTCAGTGGTACAATGCTTACCTAGCATGCACAAGGACTTATGTTCAGTCTACAATGCCCCCCCCCCAAAAAAAAAAGGAAAAGGAAAAGAAGAAGAAAGAAAAAGGGGCTGGAGGAATGGCAAGAAGACAAACCCCTTGCTTAGCAAGCACATGGCCCTGAGTTCGATTCCCCAGCACCACATAAAACTGGGGTTGGTAGCACGTGCCTATAATCCCAGCACTAGTGAGGCTGAGACAGGATTGCTGTGAGTCCAAGGCCAGCCTGGGCTCCATTGTGATTTCAGGATCAGCCTGGGCTGCAGAGAAAGACCCTGTCTCAAAAAAAGAAGAGGAAAGAAAGAAAGAAGTAGAGACAATAAATGTGGATGGCTGTTTTAAGAAAATGTACTGAGAAAGGAAAGATGTGCAGCAGAAAAAGGGAATGTAGGATTTGAGGTCTTAGGAGAGAAACCTATAAACTATTCCAGATGGAGATTGCAGCTGCTAGGTGGCACGGGACAGGGGTGATAACGCTGAGCCAGGTTTCTAAAGAAAATCATGCACATGTATGTGGGTAGAACTCAGAGCCCAAAACCAAGTGAACAAATACTTCACATTAAAACTAAATCACCACAGCACCCCACACGAGTCTCTTACCTGTGAGGTGTTTTTAACTTGGGTTTACAAATGAGGTGTTACGTGTGAAATGTTAGCAACTTTGCTCCAAGAGCAGAAGAGTAGGGAGTGTTCTTCCCTAGATGGCTCTGGCCCTCCATCCATTGTTTCAGAGAACTCAGAGCACATCCTTCCCTGTTCCCTAAAAACACCTGTCCAAAAGCCTCTGTCCCTTCTTCTACCCTGGGCTACTCTCCTTGTGGCCTCTCCACAAGTCTCTGCATAGAACCACTTTCGTCCACTCCCCGCCTGGCTCAGTACATCTCTGAGACCTTTTTTGCGCTGGCCTCCAGCTCTATATGTTTTATATCTCCTTGGTGTGAGTGTCTCATCTCAGTCACTTAAAAACAAAGCTTAGAAGTCTCCGAGGTCAGAGGCTTCTGGTCACTAAAGGCCTCTGCCTCAGTATTTCAGATGTGGGTGGTATCCTCCTAGGAGGCACTTGGGCTCCTGGGCCATCCTCTTCCACCTCCACCATCTAGGAGATGTGTGCAGTGAGCAGCCATTGCTCTGAACAGGATCTCCCTCAGAACAGCTCTCTTTGCTTGGCCAGTGGCTGTCTCCCAACCACGTATCTAGCACTTTTTCCAGATAGAGAACATGGATTCTTGGTTTGAAAGCCTAGAAACCATGGTGATGGCCATAACTAAGACATGAAGAAAGGGCCTGCTAAAAACTCATAGGAGAAGAGATTTTGCAAGGTGGAGCATCCGTGCTTTGTGTCTGGCAGTCCGACCAGCAGAGACCGTGCCCCAATTGTCTCCATCCTTCTTGAAAGAGAAGTACCACTGTGGAAAACCCCAGTGACATTGTGTGTATTGCAATGGGAGTTCACAGATCCTTTCCCTGTCCTACATGGTTGGTTTGAAACTTTGATGCACCAGTGTTTGGGGTTGGGGGTGGGGGGGAATGGGGTGCGTGCCCTTGACTGGGAGCTTGTCCAGCGAATGGTGCCCAGCCTTCGGAAACAGTTCCAGATCTGAACACGGACTCTACTAGT
The DNA here is from genome assembly GCA_004027205.1 of Ctenodactylus gundi. Classification (NCBI taxonomy): domain Eukaryota; kingdom Metazoa; phylum Chordata; class Mammalia; order Rodentia; family Ctenodactylidae; genus Ctenodactylus; species Ctenodactylus gundi. The sequence goes on from PVKB01001587.1 coordinate 62,781, forward strand.
CACTGTGTAATGGAGCAGATTGCTTAGTCTGTCTGTCCTTAGAGTCTTTGTATGTGCGGTGAGGGTGATGTTGGCAATTTTGCAGAATTGTTGAGAGGATTGGAGACAGTGTAGGCAAGACTCTCCATACAGTGTCTGACACACAGCAGGTATTCAGCAAGTGGCGACTCTGACTATGACTGGGGCCTGCATAAAAGCCCAGAGGAGCAGGCATCAAGACCAACATAATTTGTCTTTGCCCCTCGCTGCCTCACACCTCCCTTTCCCAATTTGGTTGTGTGTTTAGGAAGGCTGATGCTTACGGACAGCCAGGGGGTCAGAACAAGGAGCAGCAGCCGAGGACGGTGGTAGAGGAGGGGGCACCTCCTGCAGCTCGCAGGGGCAGCAGCAATCAGCTTCTCCTCTCCACTAACCTGTTTCCATGGTTCCCGCCCAGACTGCCTCGAAAATCTGTCACACTTTTAGCATAATGTGCAGTGAGCACCACAGCAAATAGCTTTGTGTCACCAGCAGGGTCCGGGCCAGGCCCTTCCTCCCCGTTCCCTGGGGATGCTGCTGGCCTGGAGGGTCAGGCTGGGCACCTGCAGCATGGATCTCCTTTGAGTGCTGCACTCTGTCCAAATTACCTGTGCTCGCCAGGTCTGTCTCACAGGTGGACCCGTTAATGGCATTGCATGTAAGGCCTGTCGGCTCTCTAATTACAGCCTTCGGTGGAGAGCTGCCTGGTAGATTTCCACGCTTCTGTTGGGTACCTTGATCCATGCTGTTGTCAAAAAAAAAAAAAAAAAAAAAAGTTACGGCATAGCTTGCCTTCTGAGCGTAGTTGCCTGTCCTTGTTTTAGCTTACATTTTATGTATTCTTTTAAATGATAAACCAGCTCTTGAAGAAAGGACAGAACAAGTGACGAGTAGGAAGACCTTAGAACTTGAAGTCAGAAAACAGAAATCGAAAACTCACTTTCTTCACCTGTTTGCTGAGTGCTTGTAAGCGCGTCACTTAACCTCTCTGGGTCTATTGTAGCAAGGCGGCGATTGTAAAAGCTACCCTATGGAGTTGTTGTGACGACAGTCTATGGAAAAATCCTTCTTAACTATATCAAATAATACAGTAGTAAAGGAATGTTCATGATTTTTGCTGAATTCTAGACGAAGAGACATGCTTTTGGACCTCAACCTGTGGTTAACTTCACTGAATGGCTTTGGGGAAATTACTTAACGTCTCTGAGACTCTTGTTTTATTTATTTATTTATGGTGAATCCATGAATTAAGAGTGATAACATGCATCCTCTCTTATTAGAAGTCTGTGGGGCTAAACTGAGATCAAAGACATGAAATCACCTTAAAAAAACGAGGATTTCCATAGGTAGAAGGCAGTGGTATTACTTAAAACATGCTCACAAAAAATAATGGGATACTTACGGCTCATGATAATTCACTGGCCCTGTTTTCCGCATGCATGTTGCATTCCAGAAGGGATCCTAGGAGGCAATGGGGTTATGAACCCCAAGAGGATCTCAGTGGGCAGTTCAGGGCCCACATAGCACAATGAGTAAGCTCTGAGGTACACTCGCGCTGACCCAGACACTGTACCGTATACTCCTGTGTACATTAGTTTATTTAATCCTTGTGCCATTATACGATGGTGTTATTAGTATCCCAGTTCAACAGAAGACAAATGGAGTCTTGCACAGACTAAGTAATATCCCAGAGGTCCACATCTAACTAGTAGCAGATCTGGGACTTCAAACTTATTTCCATCTGATGCCAACGTCAAGCAAAAATAGCTGCTGATGTCTGCGCTGTTGAGTGTGCACTGTGAGCAGGCAGTGTTCAAATGCTGCACGGGCATTATTAGCCTACGGGGTACTCGCATTGGGCATGTTATTGTCCCAACGTCAAATGTGAGAGAATGAGGCACGAAGAGTTTCAGTAACTTTCTGAAGGTGTCACAGCTTCCTTGACCTTGAATCATGGGTGTTTCTACTGTCTGAAAGCCTACTTGGGAAGGATAAAAGATGAAGATTCTAGGTGGCCAGCTCCTTCACCCCAGGGTGGAAAAGCTCCACACTCAGGACGTAGCATTAAAGTAGCAATGTACCCCTTCTCTGCACAGGTAGAGGTTTATCTTTACCATACAAATCCATCACCAACAGAAATGGTCCTTCTTTGTAGTAGTACTACTAGAAGCAACTGGTGACTTAGAAGTCACAGAGTATTTTTACCCATTACTTGATTATGTTTGTAAATGGCCATATGGCCCCTTTGTCGAGAGCGCTACCATTTTCTGTAGAATTGTGTGGGTACAGAGAGACTGATACTTACTGAATACTTCATTTTTCTGTGTCACACAGCCATCTTACAACAATCTCATTCGGCAGGTGATGAATCTGGGACTCTGAGTGATTAGGTAACTGGCTCAAGGTCCCATGTCTAGTAAAAGGCAAAGTTAGCTCTGGACTCATCCAAGCATTTTGCACTAACCTCTCAGGGGCCCAACTCAAAGTATCTCTCGGAGCTCTTTGTACACTAGCCCCAAGAGTGGGAGGGTGATAGCTAAAGACGGGGCATAACTGCCTGGAGAGCCTGGGAAACCTCAGCGATATCATCCCTTACAGAGAAGCAAAACCTCACTGCGACTGTCCCTTTCTCCTCTGATGTGCGTGGAAGTACACATACGCACACACACCACACAGACACATGCACTCACAACTTCCTTCTGCAGCCTGGACTGAAACCATACCATGTGACTCCCAGGGTTCAGCAATCACTAGCTGCCTCACCCAGGTGTCACCACTGGAACCATCGATCACCTGATCAACCCTCATCCTCCCTGACAGCAGGGCAACACCCTTCACTCACCTCTGAGGGGCCTGTCTCTCCCGATGGGTTCTGCTAGACAGATACAGAAAGTGAAATCCACAGCAGGCCCTTCCCCTGCTCAAGAATTCTCACTTTTGAGAGGAAGTATTTTTCAGTGTAAAAAAAAAAAAAAGAATGCCATGGAGAGCACTGCCTAGAAAATGTGCCATAACCTAGGCCAGTTACTGTACAACCCCTCCTCCATCCCCCAGGACGCGCTCAGCTCCAGTGTCCAAGAAGGCAGCGGAACAAAGTGTGCATTTGTGGTCTAAAGACCCGGGTTCAAGACCCAGCTTTGCTGTGCACCCTCATGCAGTTTGCTTCTCCGCCATGGGCTCTTTTCTCCTTTGCAAAATCAAGAAGCTGGACTAAATGTTCCTTTGGTGTATAAGACCTGCTACCTCCAATCTCTACACGAGCAGCTCAGTCCTAACCATCTTGTTTGGGGTACACAGGAACAGTTATTGCCTATGATTAGAGACCAGACCCACCTGGAAACCGTCAACCTGAGATAGCTGGGACACCACAGCTCCCATCTGCCAGCTCAAGTAGGAAGATCCGGCACCTGCTCCCTTAATGCTAATGCTTGCTAAATCTCACTCCTCCCCAAATGGCTGGTTCAAAAAGGGTGCACCATAAAGGTCTGCCGAATGGATGAGCAAGTAGCTGCATGAGCTCTTTTGACTTTCTATTCTCTCTCTCATCTTCTGATTATCACTCCCCCCAAGGATCTCCTCCACCCCAGAGCCCATTCAAGATCCCACCTGGCCCCATGGCCAACACTTGGATAATGATCTGCCTGTCTGCTGTGGCCCTGCCTTCCACATGCGCTGGTGGGTAAACACCCTGTGTGCAATGACTAACCTGTTATCTAACAGGTAATTAGCTATCGAGAAAACCAATTAAAACAGAGACCATATTAATAAACGGGTGCAGGTGTGTATTTGACTACAGATGCACAATGAATTACTTTAATTTGCAAAGAAAAGTCTCCTGGCCTAAAAAGCTTGCTTTGCTGCCAGAGAGACAGATACCTCCTGAGGAGCCACCTTGTTTCCCAGGGGAATGAAATGAGAAAGGGTCAGTTGCAAATACTTGAGACTGTGCTTGCTTCAAATGACACACTGGTCAAACCTCTGTATGGCTTTCTGGGCGCCAGCATCACTCCGCTGGGAATGACCATAGCAGTTACCCAAGCAGCACCCAGAGAAAGACCAGCCCCTGGATACAGTCACTAGGTCTTTGTTTCTGCAGGTGGTGAGCTAAGCAGAAGTGAGCCCAGGACAACTTCACCTGGGACCTGAGGATGCCTGCTATTTAAATGCTGTGTGTTGCGTTATGATCGTACCTTCTCCTCCGCTTTGGTTTTAAGCGAAGCACATCCGATGTGTCTGGGGACTTAGCCATATGTCACTTCTGCTGGAGTACCTCTGTCCCCCGACACACACAGAGCGCTGCCTAAGCCTGAGGAAGGGACTCAAAGCATTGATCTCAGTTGTAGTTGTAGAGGTAGATAGTAATGAAACATGATTCCAAAGGCGAAGTCACCAGGTTCACATTCCTGCTCTACATAATTTTGGGCAAGTTATTTAACCTCTCAACGCTTGGCCCTTCTCGTCTGTAAAATGGGCTGCCAGTGTCTTCATAAAGTTTTTAGAAAAATGAGATAGTTAACACAGGTGAAGCACCTAATATAACACCTGACACAGAGTAAGTGCCTGACATCGCCTTCGTCCTCCTCTCCTGTTGACAAACTTGCCGGTTCTGAGAAGGCAGGAATCACAGGCACGTGCTCTCCACAGATGCTGCTTAGGGACAAAAGAAGGTGTGGGCAGCACCATACCTCCGTGGCACACTCCACTGGGCATCTTAGGGAAGCCCCCTTTTTGCAGCCTGAAGGGAGGGTCTGCTTCCTGAGCACAAATCTGTCCCCTTGCCTGTCCCCATGGAGCGCCTCAGTCCTGCGCAGGTTGTATTTGATGCAACGGAGCAAAGTAAGTGGGAGAGAGAGAAAAGAATGAACAGCCATGAGCAAACAGCTGGGAGATCCCAGCCTCCCTGGTGGGTGGGGGCTCCGGGGAGGGCCTCAGCATCAATACCCCGTGTGGGACCCAGGAGCTGCTGGTGACGCTAAATGCCAATTACTCCTGGGGCGTGTGGTTATGGCGCTGTGGTAACCCGCTCCCTGAAGCGCCTGATTGCTTAAGCATGTCTTTGCAGAATGTTTATTTTTTATTTTTTTTCCCCATGAAAGTTTAATCAGGTACCTTGACGAAACACACAGCAGCCCTCTCCGGAGAGCTGCTGGAAAGGGTGTGATCAGCCCTGCTTGTCACAGGCTGCTCGGAGCATGGCCACCGCCTCTGTCCCTCCACTTCACTGCCACCAGACCAGGATCCCCCAATCCTCCACCTCAGCCTCACCCTGCTGAAGGGCTCAAGATGAGGCCATGTTAACGTCTTCCACAAGAGGCTGTTGGTAACTGGGGATCTACCTGTTTTCTCAGTCAGCCAACTGCTAGTCCGGCCTCCCTTGTGCCAAGAGGACGTAGAGTGCCTTAGCAGCCCCTAGCCAAGCTCTCTTGGGCAATTCTGCCTCATAGAACCCAGAGAGAACAGAAAGAAACTTGGGGCTGCCCACTTGAGAATTCTTAAGTGGCTTTTCAATCCCCCTTCTCTCCTGGCCTCTCTTCAATTCTCTTTCTTTATCCAAAGCCTTCTGCATAAACAGAGACCAAAGGACTCTGACTCTGTCCTCCCGTCACCTTGCCCCAATGCTGGGGAAATTCATTCTGCATGTGACTTGCCATTTGACACGGGAGGGGCAGGACTCTGGGATCAAGGAGAATTCCAGGTTAAAGGAAACAGCTCAACTCATTCTCCTTCCCGCCTTCCCCACTCACTCCAGCTCAGCTCAGCAGCCTCCCACATCCCTCCCCGCCTCACTTATCCCCAGCCTCCTGGGATTATGGGGAAAGCCATTACCTCAGGATTAAGCTTCAGTTTGATTCTCATCAAAGGCTCTGGTCACCGAGTATTTGCTTAACACCAGACCTTTCAGGCCCCATCAAATTTAACAAGGCCTGACAGATTTGGGATTAAGCAGAGAAACTCAGACAAATCCATACTTTCATAGGAGCCCCCAGTGGCCGCAGCAGGACAAGTAGGAGTCCAGAGCAAGAGAGGCCCTAAAGATAGCATTGGCATTGTGTGACCATGACAGCGGCTCTGCTTCCCAGGCTTCCAGGCTTGATTCTTTCGCTCTCTTGAGTGAGGACGTTCAATTCAGACATGCTCAGTGTAGCCGGGATTCCAGACTCAAGGAGTGTAGTGGGCTCCAAGAGTCAGGCAATGGCCAATGGCGGCAGTGCAGGAGATGACACCCTCTGAGCTGCTATCCCACACCCAGTCCTGCTCTTGGCTCTGAGCTACTCTGACCTCCCCAAGCCCTTGATCTGAGTAGGTCTCTGGTTTCTCTGGGTCTTATGCCGCCATCTTCATACCAATTCCCAACTCTTAACCAAGCTGAAACAGCAGTGAGAGCAGCAAGGTCTGGACAGCAGGTCTAGCTTAGCCTTACAAATTGATTTCAAAAATCATTTTGTTACACACATAGCTGAAGAGACAGCATGCTGCCGTAGAAAGCTTAGAAGCTCCAAAGCAGATGTCACGTCTGACTCATTGGAATGTGTGGCTTTGGTGTGGCTCAAAACCCCCCAAGTTCCTCGTCTGTAACATGGGAGTGAATAGTCAGGAACTTCCTCACGGAATTGCTGGACATTGAACGAAGCTATGTAAAATTTCCCAGGACAGTGCTTGGGAAAGTTGGACAAAACCAATGAATTCTTTCTTTTTTTCTTAATTGTTCATACAATTTGATAAATAAAATGCCTTCACCTCTTGCTCCCTCCCTTGGTTTTCCTACCAGAAGCAAGAGCAATGTGCGTTTTCCCCCACTGAGCTTCTAAAAGATGCAGAGTTGGATGAAAATTATGCACAACAGACACCAAAGAAGTAGCAATTGTTGCATGTCTTTGAGGCCGGTTGCCCGATTTCTCTCAGGCTCTCTGCCCAGTTCTTTGGGCCTTGCCTGGCTCCTAATTTGCACTCCTGCTTTTACGCTCCAAGAGCCTGGCTTAGGCTCAAACTTTGTCTGTTTAAGTGGGGGAGGTAGAGGAGGAGACATTTCAGGAGGCGCTACTCTCACTTGATTACTGATACAAAGAAAAACAATGGCTTGTGTTTACTGAAAATTAATTTTTTGGAAATTACTTTGTCATTTGTTTTACTCTTCTTAATTAAAATTTACTTGGTGAAGAGAACACCCCATAAATTAACTCAAATGCAACAGCAAATTAATTAGCATTTAGTTACTAGACATTACTCACAGACCGGACAAATTGTTTTCAGGCTGTCGCCTGCATTTGGCATTAGTGGGTGAGGGTGGGACTGGCTGGGTGCTGGGAATTATTTTGTTCCCCAAATAGTCCCTACCCCCCAAAATATGATTGGGTGTTGCCTTCATCACCTGCAATTCTAGACACTCAGGCTACCCTGACCAGTAGCCAAAGCCTGCCCTTTATATCTTCATTTAGAGGACACTCAGTGCCGCCAAAAACAATTAAGAAAAGTTGGTATCAGGACAACAAGACTGTACTGAAGACCCCTCTCTTGGAGACTAAAAGAAGGGGCTTAGAGACCTTAGGAGGTCTCTTCTAGCCAAAGAGAGCTTGCATTTTGTGAAGCCTAGACTTAGAGAAATCAATGTTCAGATCTTTCTGTTCATCAGTTATATGACAGGTTCCTGTTAAACCTGAGAAGGATCTTCCCAAAGGAAAGGGCTGCAAAGGTAGAGAGGAGTTAATATAAGAAAACAGGGTTCAAATATTTCTGCAGACCGTCATTGTTAACTTCTTGCAAAATACCCCAGTGATTAGGGACTGAAACAAGATGCCCAGTTTTTAATCCTAGCTGATCTTGCTGCTTGGTGACCTTACATGTTTAAACTAGTAGAATAATATCTGAATACGCCAATAAATGAATCATTGGGATTTCTATTATAATTTTTTTGACAGTGTGGCTGAGTCAGACACATGGAGTCCAAAGCTCTAAAGAAAGCCGCCTCTCTGCAGCCACTGGAGAGGGGACCACACTGCCATGGCCAAGGGCGGCTCTTCCCGAGAAGGGCTTGCCCCCACGGCATACTGTCCCGCGAAGCAGCAGACAGACTCATCAGCCTCGCGGGGACAGCCCAGCAGCAGCCACGAGGCTAACCGGGTTCCTTCCAGCTATGCCTCACAGACAGCCCCGACAAACAGGAGGGCCAGCCTGAAATGTGAGCTTGCTGATAAAAAAATGATACGTGGCAGTTTTCCCTGACAAACAGCTGCACTCCTGCAGAGCTGGCCCCTCTGTGGAAGAAGAGGGACACGAGGTAACCGGACGCTGTGGTCAGAAGTGCTGTTACATGAAGGCAAAGTCCAGTCTGACCCACCTTCGAGTCTCTCTTTACCCGCCATCTGCCTGGCGGAAAGTCCCCCAGAGGGAGTCCTCCAGCCTTCCAGTAATTGGGCAGTGGGACAGGGGTGGGGGAAGAGAGGCAGCTAGGCCCCTTCCCAGACAGGTATCCCTTCTTCAGTGACCAGAAGTCTGCCAGAGACAGAGCCAGGGCCAGATTGATGGAGCGCTTCGCTAATAACTGTTAAAAACAGATACTCTGAGCGTGAGGGGTTGGTTCAAATCCCAGCCCCACCCACTTACCCCAGGAAGGCTCAGTACAAATTAGCTATCACCTCAGAGCCTGAGTTTTTCCAGCTATAAAACAGAGCTAGTCACAGTGCCAAACTCAGCAAGGGTGTATGAGAATGATAGGTCTAAAGACCTCGAAAGTGCTTACACAACCCAGCACCTGTAATGAAAGAAGCAGTGTGTGTCTGTTCGACATTAAAAGTCCAATTGCTACGTGCTGCTCATTTACTTAACACATTTTAATGGAGCACTTGTTACGTGGGAGATGTTGTACTCAGCAATGGGAGCACATGAACACGCAAGAAACAGCCGTGGCGTGTGGCGAGCAGTTACAGAGTGAGGTGCATCCAAGCATATTCCCCTAAATGGTGTTGTCCCTATCAAGCCTCACATTGCCTGTCATTAATTTTATTCAACAAATATTTATGGAACAGCCTCAAAGCGCCAGCTTATGTGGGAAGCACTTGGAAGTACAGCTGGCCGCACAGATCAAGACCCAAACTTTAGAGCATACGGTCTAAGGACAGCAATGATAATACCACAATTGGTAAGAGATACTCTTCTGGCCTTCCCAGCACACCATTTACCATGTCTTTATAATGATGCCCTCTGTATGGTTCGTGCCATGATCAGCCAATGTCCTATCAAGGCCCGTGTGTTAAAGGTTTAGTTGCCAGCCTGTGGTGCGCCGAGAAGTGGCAAAGCTTTAAGAGGCAGGGTCTAGTGGGAAATGGTTAGTTTATTAGGACCATGCCCTTAGGGGAATATTGGGGGCACCCCCCACCACTCTTTCCTACTTTCTCTTTCACCTTTTGGTTGCCAAGAGGTGAGCAACCTCTTCCACCATGAGTACCTACCATGATGTTCTGACTCGTCACTGGCCCAAATGCAACAGGGCCAGGTGATATGGACTGAAATGTATGAAACAATGAACCCAAATAAATTTTTCTCCCTTTAAGTTGCCTATCTCAGGCTTTTTGCCACAGTAGCAGGAAGCTGACTAACACACAGTCCAGTACCGCTCACATGGTTTGACACCATCCCTCCCACACTCGTGGGAAACCTAACCACAGCTTTGCCATTTTGCCATGAATTGTTCTAGGAATAAATTTATGGGTCCATTTTTACAGACAAGACAAGAGGGAAGGCTGCTGGAGAATCTGGAAAGACTTTCAAGAGGGAGTTCAGGAAGAGACGGTCTCTCTCCCTTTCCTCAGAATAGTGCTGTGTCAGGTGAAGCCTGTATTTTTTTAGGTGTTTTAGACCTGGCCAAAGATACAGCTGGTATCCAGGACTGCTGGTACACTGAGACAAAAGAATCTGAAACCGTGGTGATACCCCTGGGACTCTGAACCCACCAACCTCGAAGCCTGATTTACCTTCAGATATGTAGTTCTATGAGAGAATAAATCTCCCTGTTGTTAAGCCAGCTGGACATTAGATTTCTGTTCTTTGTTGCTGAAGCATCCTGTGGAATCATAGGCTAATAATAATACATATTACTATTAATAGTTAACATTAAAACACGCCTGACATTTTGCAATACACTTTCACGTTTGTTATTTTATTTGATTTTCAAACCAACGCTGTCAGAAAGGTCCTCTTTTCATCCTTATTTTACAGGTGGAGAAGCGGAGGCTCAGGGACTTTTGGTAACTTGCCAATGTGTTCAGCTGGAGAATGCGGAGCTGCTCTGTTCCTCTGAATGTGGCTCGGCTGATTCTACTTACAGGCTATTTTTTTCTCCTATTCTAACAAGTCTGCCATCACTTCAGTGTTTTTGAAATATCTCTTCTAGAATAGACTTTAGTGCATTTTAATAAATAGTCATTCTAGCTGGAAAGAGGCTTCCTTTTGGTCTCCAGAAGAACCCCTGCATGCTGTATAGAACCACAAGTCTTTTCTTTTTGAAGGCCTCAGTAGAGCTCATTAGAAATAGGAGACTTGGAAGTTATCAAGAAAACAGACAAGTCTGAAGCTTCATCTGTTAGGGAGAGATCTGTTGGCTTGGGAATTCTCTCACTGGCATGATGAAGGCCAGTCCTTTGGTGAATCATCAAAGAAGAGAGATAATTATTGCACTGACCTATGGTAGTAGTATCCTCTCCCAACACAGTTCCAGAGGAAGTGGGTGCTGATTTTGGAACAGAGAGATGTAAAGAGTCACATGACAGGCCTTTTAGCTAGCTCTAGCTCAGAAAGAAGTTGAGGACATAGCCAAATAGAGTCCTAGGGTGACCTTCGTCTAAGTCAGGACTGATGAAAATGGGGGCAGAGCAGAGACTACGGTGAGGGAAGGGCACGTTTTAAGACTGAGGATCAAGGTGGGATTAGGACAGGCTAGCTGACGAGATGCTGGGGACTGAGGGCATCTAGCTGGTATCTCTTTTGCCTGCCCTTGATCTTCTTTTCCTCAGGTTCTTAAAGGAGCTATGCACCTATTCGAAAAAGTTTTAGAATAAGTGTTATGGCTTGTCCTTGGGGAGAAGATGTGATACTCCCACGATGGAGTCAAGGATGACTCCAGAACGGGAGGAGAAACAGAAGTGGTGCTGTCTAAAGAAAAAGCACCGTGTCCCTCCACAAGATGAGGTAGGGCCACCCGATCCAGATCCCAGTGTGGGCAGCTGGGAACACTGAGGGGGTGGAGAGCATGGTCACCGGCTCCACCACTCTTAAAAGAAGTAGTAAATATTCTCCAGGCGAACTCAGCTCAGTTAACAAGGTACAGAAGGAAGGAAGAATAAGGAAAGTCCATTTAGTTTTAAGGCCACCTATGGCCTTCTACTCCATGCTGATGGAGACTAGGACATTAAGATTACAAATACACCCACTGTGGAGTCTCATCTCCATTCGTTGAGTACAAATCCAGGATTAGCAAAGGCAATGTGGTCTTTTAGAGTCATTTATAGTGAATAAAGTAGATGACCAATATGAGAAATATCGTAGTGTCTTGGGTTACCTTTCTTTTTTTTTTTTTTTTGTAACTACCATTTTCTAACAACAGAAAAAAGAAGGAAAGAAAGAAAAAGAGGAAGCTAAGAGACTCAGAGTATGGGATGGTTCGAGATCACATGATGAATCAATTCTTTACAAAATCTCGTGGTGAATCTTTTCAGCGAATTTGTGACCATGCGCAGAGCAACAAGCATGAACTTGGAGGAAGGTTCTGTCACTTTCTGTATCTATGAAAATGAAATAAAGGCTCAAATAAATGCCACCTCACAGTATTGTGCTAAGGGTGCAATCAGATAAGGTACGCAAAGAGTTCAGTCTGAAACAAATCATTTTGATGGCATTAAAAAAATTAAGTTCTGTCAACAACAATGTATTGTGCACATAATGTAGTTGTTAAAAAAGTAGATCTACTATGAAGTGCTTTAGCACAATGATTTTTTTTAATTTAAAAGGAAAAAGAAAAAGAAACATTCGCTCTCCCTCTTCCCCTATGCCAGAGCAAAGGGTCATATTTCACACTTTCTTTGTGTAGCACAAACTCTCTCAAGTGCTTCAGAATTTCTATATTGCAAGTCCGGGTGAGTGTTTGACCTTTTGGGATAAATTCTATGTGAATAACATTATCGATGTCAATGAAATAAGTCAACACTGTCTTCACTTCTGGCCTTGACTTCTACTTTCTCTGTTCTGAGAGATGTTGAAATTCTCCACACATGCTTAGGATCTTAGCTTTCAGCTCACAGTAGAAATGACAAAAGCACACGTTAACTAGGCACCTCTTGGATGGCAGAGACTAAGCTATGGTGAATCTTACAAAACCTCACATCAGGCCCATGTGATAAGAATCATATTCCCCACTTCGTAGAGGAGGAGACCAAGGCTGGAGATGTCCACTTATCCCAGCTGACTGGCGAGTTACAGAGATCAGAGTCAATCCCAGATCTCTCAGGTGCTAATTTCAGGTGCTCCTTCAGTACCATATGCCACTCTACATTGTCATTTTATTTTAAAATACATTGTTGCATCTTTCATCTTAAAAAAGGGAGAGCAAAGTCAAATCATCATTTAAAATCCAAAGGACAAGTTTAATAAAAATAAAAAATAAAAACTTCCTTCCTATTCAGATTCCATTCCACAATGAATCTACTCTTTTATCTAACTAATGTGGTACTGGAGATTGAGCCAAAGGCCTGCACGTTGAACTACCTCCCCAGTGCATTTTTAGTTTTGATTTTGAGAAAGGTTCTCACCAAATCACTAAATTGCCCAGGCTGGCCACACCCCCATCTAGGCTTCCCAAAGAGCTAGGATTACAAATTGGCCTCATATGGCCTGGTTCTTTAACAAATTTTTAACTCTTCAGCTGTGCTTCCATATGAATGCATAAAATTTCTGATCCTTTCAAAATGTCCACTGGGCCAACACACAGCTGCCCTGTGTATCACTGTGGACAGCTCGATTTTGGTCTCAAGAATATTGGAGCCGCCTTCATACAGCCTTGCCCCTGACATGCCAGGGCCCTCAACTGCAGACTCACACAACCCCCTCCAAATTGTGACTTTAAAATTTTGCTCTAAACATGAGCCACCTACGTTCATATCACCACAGGACAACACCTAGCTCCAGTTCTTGCAGATATTTCTCTTTTTTCCCCAAATTATTATTCTATTAGTATGTTTGCGATACAGAGTAATTTCATTCAACTTGGGGAATCAGTGCACATTCGTATCACATAGTAATCATTTTTACCTTTTCAAGACAGAAGGACTTACCCTACATCATGTTTCAGTGACAACCAAGGATCTTCAGCTTCCACAAACCACTCAAAAATTGTACCTCTGCACCAGATCTAGCCCACATAGCAACGCTGACATCTTTCCACGAAATAGTAAGACTCTACTCTTTGTCAAAATCCAATGTAAGGGTTGCCCTTTAGCCCACTAATACTACTTCGAATAATCTACCCTAAAGAAATAATTGAAAGATAAGATTTATATAACATTCACTGCATACTACATATCATAGCCCAAAATTGGAAACTATCTCAATATCAACAATAAGAGGGCAGTTAAATAAATTATAGTGCATAACTACAGTAGGATATTATGAGACCTCTAAGGATCATGTTTTCAAAGAATATTTAAAAGACAGACGCATTGTTCATGATATAGATTTAAGAGAAAACCAAATAGATGAAGGGCTGCTAGGTGGGAGAGAAAGCTAACTTATCCTGAGAGGTCTTACAAAGAGAGACAGAAGCAGCACCAGTAAGAGAATGCAACCTAGACACACAACTAAGAGGAATATGAGAATAATTTACTAGTAGTTACAGTTGTCCAGGTTATAAAAGATTTCCTGAGTGGGTAATGATCTCCCTGATACAGGAGGAATTCAAACTGAGTCGGGCAACCACTAGATGGGGACGTTGTTAAAAAGAAAAAGAAGTTCCAAGTTTCACCCACATAACCTTGAAGAACGCCCTGATACAAAAAGTTGTGTCAGCCAGGAACAATGGCGCAGGCCTGTAAGCCCAGACTGTACGAAACTGAGGCAGATGATTTACAAGTTTGAGCCCAGCCTTGGCAACTTAGTAACTTAGAGAGATCTTGTCTCAAAACCAAAAATGAAAATGGGGTGAGAATGTAGCTAAATGTGAAGGCCCAAGACTCAATCGCCAGTACAAAAAAAAAAAAAAAAAGTTGTTCTAAGTTGTGTTCATAGCTTTGTATTCTAGCTGAGCATGTCTGCTGATTTGGAAAAAAAAAAAAAAAAAGTCTGGAAGGAGAAAGCTTATGAAAGAGAAAAGCAGGGCCGGTCAGGCAGAAAGTCCAATAAGCCATAAAGTTACCTGAATGGGAGCCCACAAATCTAGCTTAGGTGCTACCCCGGGCACCTCACTCAGAGTACGTGAGTCAGGATTTTGTATGATTTTAAGGCTATTAGCCAAGGAGGTCCTTTTCCTAAAAGGCCTGTTTTGCATAGGGGATCCTCACAAGCAGGCTTTCTCTTTCTGTCCACATACAGCCTGTCTACACTCTTTGGAACATGGAGCTCTGATCTTTACTGAAGAGCCTTGCCGTGTCAAGTTAGGGAAACAGCAGGCTCTGAGTACACAGTGGTGAGTCTCTCTGTTTTACTAGCTGTAGACCAGGGTTATTTTGTATATGCTTAGTTTACGTGGAGACGGAAACTTTGGAAAATATTAGGTTGTGGAGACAACTTCAGTTCAATGACAGATCACTGGGACAGAGAAGTCACCTTGGAAATGGCTGAAGAGAGATTTGTGAGGCAGAGAGAAACCTGAAGAGTTGTACTTTTAAAGGTTCTAAGGAATTTTCCATCTTTGTTTCTAATACTATTCCTCAATGAAAGGAGTCAGGGATCTTCTGAAGGATGGCTCATTCTAAGGTTGGGGCAGCCAATATACTGGATAAGACTGAAGCATCCTATAGTGCCCCAAAATTAAAAAGATAGAGCATGTTAAAGGGACCCAGACGCCAACCCGAAAGAGTTCCCGATGGCCAGAGCTAGAAGAATCAGAGCAACTGAAAAAATAATGCAGTATTTGATTATAATTTGAATTATAAATATTCTGTCCTCGATGAGGGAATGAAAGTGTTTTCTCCATCCAAACAGAACAGTATGAAAGAGAGGGAAAAAAGTAACTTTTCAGTGAAGGAGATTAACACACACCAGCTTAACCAAATAAACGATAATGCCAACAGTGGTAAGTCACATCAGTGGTCTGTGTCATTGATAGGATGAAAATGACATTCCACATTTGTCCTCTTATGCCCAAAACCACATAGCTCGCATCTAATCACAAGAGACACATCAGACACCTCCCAGTTGAGGCACTAGTACAACACATATGACCAGTGCCCCTCCAAAGTGCCAGTCACTGAGAAAAAAGAAGGATAAGACACTGTTACGGACAAGAAGAGCACAGAGAGGCATCACAACCAAAATACCCTACAGTGGATGTCCCCTAAGCTGAATTGGAAAAGGGACATCGGCAAACACTTAAGGAAATCTGAGGAAAGCGTCAACTCCAGTTAATAAGATATCGGTAGTGTTAGTATGGTACATTGGCCATAGTTAACAAACAAGAAAATTGTGAAAGACCATGTAGAAATTCTCCATGTCGTCTTCCATTTTTTCCCTCTATGTTGGGGCCCTCAGGGCCCGAGAGCCTCAGCATTGCTGACCATGGCCACTTAAAAGTCTAAAAAAATCTAAAGAGGATTTGACCTACGTGAGTTCATTGTAAAAGTTGACTGAAGGCCAGATGCTCAGAGAAAGTAACAAATCGGATGGATTTCAAACATTGGAAAACCAAGAACAAAGCAATAGGCCAAGAGAATTGGGGTGCTTTGGGAAGACCTGATTTCATCCGGGTGCTGGGGTTTGGGCCTGGTTCCTGCCACAAATACTCCTGCTTGTTCAGGCCTCCAAATTGGAACATGATTGTCTGGTTGAGAGAAAAGCAAGCTGGAACAAAGATCAGAGTCTTTGTGTTAAGCAAGACAAAGCTAACCTGTGCTGTACACCCGCCACCTGAAAACCCATGTTATTTTCTATAGTCCCCACCTCCAGGACTCACTCACCCAGAATAAAATTGTTCTTTCATTTTTAACAAATAGCTGAGCAAGTCAATGGCTCGTACACCTTCCAACAGAGAAAATTTGGGACAGACAGGAGGTGGGAGTAAAGTTGCAGACCGCAAACCATCATCCTCTGGGGGTAGTTTGAACATATTTTTGCTTCACAACCCTGAATTTGCGTTTCCTGGAAGCAGAAAAATTGAAAGCCAAAAAAAAAAAAAAAAAAAAAAAAAGTCTGGTAGTGTTCTGCCATCGGAGGAGGAGGTGGACCAGTAATGAAGGGAAGACTGGGAAACCGAACAAATCCTTTTCCCAGCAATCAGAAAGCAGAATTCAAAAGTACAGAGCATTGTTTCCTGTTGCCTGGAACAGCGTGTGCCGGGGGCCCAGCTCTTCTGTGCTGAGGTCCGTGAGTCCAGCCCTGCCTCCCCTCTCTGCAATTTGTTAGGCTATGCACCAGCTTTCTCCCCCGAGCTCACTCCTCCCGTAGGCTCTCTGGAGATGGCTAGCTCTTTGAGCCCAGGAGGGGCCCTCCAACAGGGCCAACATCCTTCCCCCACTTGCCTACATCTCAAGGAAAAGTCATGGAGAAAAAGTTTGGGGGGTCTTATGATTAAAAAATTGGCTGGGTGATGTTTTATGCATGCATCTGTTATGCTAAAATAACCATCCTTTCTAACCAGGCCCACCTGCTGTCTTTTTCAATTTTAAGTATTTCTAAGTAGCAATCAAATCAGTATAATTTGTTCTTTATCTCGGCAAAACCATTGTGAAAGAAAAATGTGACCATTATGTTACATCAGGGAAAAATACAAGCCCTTTATTTGCAGCCTTCTCTACATTCTATCAGATCTCACAGTTGTCATTATGCCAGTTGTATTTAATGTTGTTCAAATGAACAGAGCTTTCTTTAATCACCACAGCCTTCTTTCCCCTAAATGCTTTTTCCAAGGTTATGGTTTTCAGAGATAAATACATAAATACCAACGTTATGAATACGTTAAGGGTATCCAAGAGACAGCTTTCAGGATTTGTAGCAAGAAGCTGCTGTCACTGGATTGCACAATGGCTGGCTGATGTTTTGAGAGGGAAGTTACTGGGTATTAGGAGAAGGCCTGATACCCCGCACTGAGGCGTAAGGCTATTTTGAGCTGATCACAATACGCCACTCAGCAAATGCTGACTTTATAAATCCGGTACCAGGATTCTCACTGCTCATAACCAAAGCCAGCGAGCCCAGAGCCGCGGGCACCCTCTATTCAGAGACAAGTCCTGGTGATCTGTCCTGCAGGCTTCTGGACCAAACCTGAAGGCAGGGAGGGTCCTTTGAGCCCACCTGATACAAAGGCAGGCAGGCATGAGGGCCGAGGTCAGGCTTTAGACCTAAAAGGAGCCGTGCAACATATTTCCTTTGCAAATTAGAAATGAGAGGGACAAAGAGGTTACATGACTTTGCCCGACACATCTGTGCAAAGCTAGCAACAGAGCTGGGACAAGACCCCAAGTCTCTAAGCATACTACTGGGGTACTCCAGCTCTCTAACAAGCATTAAACGGGGTGATTCGGAACTCCTAAGAATCCTACACTTAGTCATTCAAACTTTCATTTAGGA
This sequence comes from Ctenodactylus gundi, assembly GCA_004027205.1. Lineage (NCBI taxonomy): Eukaryota > Metazoa > Chordata > Mammalia > Rodentia > Ctenodactylidae > Ctenodactylus > Ctenodactylus gundi. The sequence goes on from PVKB01001587.1 coordinate 80,562, forward strand.
CATATTTATTCTTCGTTGAGATGTGGAGAATAATAATTATTAATAGCTAAGATTTTTGAGCACCTCCCAGAAAGCCAAAGGGGTTGGCTCTGTCACCCCCATTTTACACATGACAGAGAAAACACAGAGAAGGAAAGTCCCCTTCCCAAGAGCACACATTGAGGAAACCAACATTCACCTGCACCAGTCTGAATCTGGAGTCAGCACTCTTAATTCCTACGAAGGGAAAATTTCCCCCTATGGCTGCAAGTGCTGAGTAAATGTTTGTTGAATAAAGCATTGAATGTTGCCCCTGAGAAGCTTACAATACAGACAGAAACATTTATGTAAACAAATAAGGAAACGCAAGATATGTTATAATGTGTCAAAAGAGAAACACAAACAAGCACTAATGGGACTGCATGATGAGTGCCAGACGGAAGCCTGAGGGACCGGGGAGTGGGGGTGGGGGGGATGGTAGGCTTGTCCTGTCAGTATCCAGGGCCAGGCTCTCGAGATGTCCCTGCCCCTTCTCACATGCGGGAAGGGAATCGTGGCTGGACTTTCCAACTCAAAGGGCTAGGTAATGATTTCATGGAGACCAGATAGAAAGAAGTGATCTATAAATTCTAAGTCTTTGATTGATTTTGTGTCTAACTAGTAGACTGTGAGCTCCTTGAGGGCAGAGAAAGTATCTTATTATTGATCGTATAATCTCTGCTTAGTGGTGTCTGACACACAACAGGTGTCATTCCACAGAATGAGAAAGGAGGAAAGAACAGGAGAGAGAATGATGAATCCCCACATCAGGGAGGCACTGTACCAGTCAGGGCTCTGAGAGACAAAACCATCAGGATACTTATGTGCATTCAAAGACGGAACACATAACAGGACATTTTAGGGAACTAGTTCATGAAATAATGGAGCTGCCATCTGACACCTCGGGCAGCTCAGTACAGCTAAGGGAACACTGGTACTGATGGAGTTGGGGTGGGGCCAGGAGCTTATAAAAACGGCAGATTCGGGGTTCCCACTCCAAGCCCACTTAAGATGAATTTCCCAGCAATGGTAATTTTAAAGCAACTCAGCGATTCTGATATAACTAACCAATGCATGTATACATCAAAAATTGGGGCACCATGAGTGCTTTCTTATAAGAAAAAGTGCCTTGATTGAGGAGTCTCCAAGACTCGCATTCAAATTCTACACCTGCCGCTCATTACCTATTTGTCCTTGAGGAAGTGATGTTCCCCAAGCTTCAGTTTTTTCTTCTATAAAGTGGGCTTCTTCAGAGTCCCCCTGGGGTTGTTGTGCAAGTGAAATAGCATGTGTAAAGATTTACAGGCTTTAGACAGAGCCCAGGACCTCAAAGTCACCCCAAGTACTTGAAGACTAAAAGGAGTCATCGTGGCAAAGTCAATATTCAGAGTTTGGATGGAGAGTACTGGGAGGTCCTCCTGCTGTGGTCCAGAGCCTCAGCCTCCCCACTGGCAGGGCAGAGGGTCCTCAAGCCTCAGGGCATTCTGCCCTCCCACAGTCCCTTTGTGTCACCGCTCTGGTTCAGAGAAATAGCCTGCCTCCCCGAGGACATTGGCAGCGTGCCTGGCCACACAGAAGGCACCACCGAATCCAAACGTGGCCTCTGAACTTCCAAAAGGTCACTAACTTTTAGAGTTCAAGTTTGCTTGGGGTAGTTGTACTTTGCTGCTACTTTTTTTTTTTTTTTACTAGATCAAAAAGGCAATAATAAGTTTTTCTTTCTTTCTTTCTTTCTTTCTTTCTTTCTTTTTCTGTCTTTCTTTCTTTCTTTCTTTTTCTGTCTTTTTTTTTTTTTGAGATGGGCTCTCGCGCTCTGTAGCTGGTCCTGAACTCACTATGGAGCCCAGGTTGGCCTTAGCCTCACGGTAGTCCTCCTGCCTCAGCCTCCCAAGTACTGGGATTACAGGCGTGTACCACCACACCACCAGTTTGTGTAGTGCTGGGGAAATTTTTTCAAGGCTTTGGACAATTATGAGCAAATCTTGACCCCGGCTTCTCTATATTACTTTACGACTCTAACAACTCACAGAAAGTGGTGAAGTGGAAAAGACAGGACTGAGGACGAAGAGCCTACCCAGGCCTGGCTTTTTCCCACTTGTGGGGAATTGCTTACTTTTCTGTGCCTCGGTCTTGTCATCAGGAATGTGGGAACGATAATCCTGAGCCAGCAGTTTGCAGGGATCAAAGAAGCTAATCTGGGCCATGGAAGAGCTGGGATTCCTTCATCCACTTTTCTTTCCTCGCGTTGACCTCTGACTGTACCCCGTCCACCCCTTTTGCCTGGCTGGAGAGGCGACCTCCAAGAGCAAGTGCATTCGAGTCCACACACCAGCTCAGTCACCTTAGAAAGACATTTAACGTCTCTGAAAGCTACAACCTTCACCTACCCTGGGGACTCCTCATTTGGGGAGCAGCAAATGGGATAATAATGCATATGAAACAGCTGTCCAGCTACAAGTGAGAATTAATCACAGTGATAGACTCTCTGGCTGCTGGGATGTCTGATCAAAAGGACTTTCTTGCAGCCCACAGCGTTTACTGCTTGTCCACAGCCAGCTGGTGGCACTGTCCATCTTGGAGGCTGTTCTGGCTGTAGGAACCCAGCACCTCATCGCTCAGAACTTTCATAACCAGACACCTCAATAGCCCCTGCACTAAAAAGGATCCTCCAATAACCAAAACCAACCACCTTGAACCAGAAGCCCATGAGTTTAAGAATTCAGGGCTGGGGATACATCTCAGTGGCCCAGCTCTCACGTGGCATGCGTGAGGTCCTTAGTTCCATCCCCAGCTCTGAAAAAAAGAAAAAGAATTCACCTCGCACACCCTGCTTCACTTCCACTCCTACCATGACCTGACACACCTTTGGATCCTCCACTTTCTCCAGACAAATGGAAGCTGTGAGTTAACAAGTGGCTGTAGGTTTTATTCTAGAACCATCTTCAAGGCCATGACACATGCAGCGCAGAAGCTTCTACTTTTGGAATTCACTAACCGCACAGCATTCAGATGGGGCGTGGAGCTCTCAAAGAGACAAGTAGCCTAGTCTGTCTCTAGTCCTTCTTGCGATGGCAGAAAAACAGGTGGTACTCTGGTTTCCAAAGATATGTGACCGCCCGGGTGAAGAGAACAGGGATTTCCCCAGCAACACTAAGTTAATCAGAGAATTCAGTTCACCACTACAGCCAATGCCGCAAACATCGCATAACTGAGATGTTGGACTGAGTGGTTAGACATTGTCTGTGGCGGAAGGTGGATGAGTAAGGGGTTCATCTACTTAGATGGTTCTCAGGTAGGGTGGATGAATGAAGTCTGACGATCCTTAACAAGAACCAACCTCCACTGAGTGGGTATCGTGAGCCAGGCACCAAGTAAAACACTGTGGGTAACTTCTGGCCACAGCCATTTTGATTTTACTCCTACTTTAAAGAGAAAGCAATTGAGCCTCAGCTAGGTGACATGACTGGCTAAGTTCACAACGATGGCAGAATCGTCTGCCCCCAAATTCACATAATCTATCCACAGCCACCGCAGTGCCAAAGCAAAAGAGCTAATTTCACCTAGTTAATATTGCATACTGGTATTTCCTAGTGATGAGAGGTGGGATTTCAATTTTGGTAGAGTTTATCCTCAGTGCTACACCACCGAAAGGAATCCCAGTCCTAGAGCTGAGAGTCTTCTGTTGAGGAAATAAACATGGACCTGGAGGATCATGACAGAGCAAAGCCAAGAAACCCAATCTGGAACTGTAGAGGTCAGGGGAGTGGTCAGATTCTAAGGAAGGGAGGAACCTTCCTTCCTCTGGGGTCACCTAGCCCCCTGCAGCGCCATCTCCTGCATACCCTACTACCATCTGTCACGTTGCAGTTCTGAGAAAATGCCGTCAGCAGCCTCTGGCAGCAGGCGAGATTCCACCTGGCTCTGGGGACAGCATATGTCACTAACCAACATAAGCAGTAACGCCCTACTGATACAACAAAATGGGAATAAAAATAAAAATAAGGTGCTTTGGGGGGTTTTAGATGGAGGAAGGTGATTGTCAAAATGCTTTCTACATAATACATCTTTGTTTTATTAGAAATCTGAACAGATCGTTTCTCTCAGTATGTCTCAGAAGGTGAATAATTCCTTTTAAAACTTTAGAAATAATAGTATTCAATATTTATTATACTATCATAGTAATTTACTTTAAATTTTATTTATATTATATGAACATACCAGTAAGTAATCATATAGTATTATATGTTATAATAGCTAAATACCATTATTTTGCCATTATAAAATAACTGTTATTTTATACCAACAATAATGCTAGTGTTTTTTGTGCTTTCAAATAGTGTAGTAGCCTGGTGTAGTGATGCACACCTATAATCTCAGCTACTCTGGAGGCTGAGGCAGGAGGATTGCAAGTTCAAGTCCAGCCTGGGAGAGATCCTGTCCCAAAATAAAAAATTAAAAGAGCTGGGAATGGGGCTAGAGGAACAGTATGGCAGTTAAAGCACTTGCCTAGCGAGCACAAGACCCTGGGTTCGATTCCCCAGCACCACATAAGTGAGGTATGGTGGTACACAATTGTAATCCCAGCTCTTGAGAGGCTGAGACAGGAGAATTGCCAGGAGTTCAAGGCCAGCCTCAGCTACATGAGTTCAGGACCAGCGTGAACTACAGAGTGAGATCCTGCCTCAAAATAAATAAACAAATAAAGGTCTGGGGATGTGGCTCAGCAGTAGAGCAGCCCAGAGTTCAATCCCTAGGACCACAAAAAAAAAAAAAAAAAAAAAAAAATACTGATTTTAAAAATCAGAGAGTTTCATGGAACTGGAATACCCAAAATCAATATTATAATGATGAATTATGTCTTTGTTCTGTGTTGCCTTCCACAAGACCAGAATATTTTTATAGCTTTATAAGAAGAATTTCTCTGCTCATTTATTTCTCCCTTCAACAGTATGAAACAACAATTATTTGTACAGTCATTCTGCAAAAAAGAAAGCAGTGTTTTTTGCTGGAGACAGAGCTCAGGGGTAGAGGCCTGCCTCCCCTGCTTCCTCCCTGGGACTGAGCCCCATTTCCAGGGTGGGGGAGGCAGGAAGGAGGGAAGCAGAGGGTCAGTGTGACTGCGCCGTATTAAGAGCTTTTAGCCAGCCTGGCGGTACAGGCCTATAGTAATCTCAGCACTCTGGGAAGCTGAGTCAGGAAGATTGCAAATTTGAGACCAGCCTGGGCAAGTTAGCAAGAACCTATCTCAAAATAAAAGTTTTAAAAATGAGCTAGGGATGTAGCTCAATGTGAAGGTCTTGGGTTCAATTCCTACTCATGCAAAAAGAGAAAAGAAAGGAAAAGTGCTCTGTGACAGGGAAAGCAAGACAAGTGGCCAGCCGGCCCCACGTGGAGAACACCACCTGCCCTACGGGCACCTAGGGTCCCATCTCCCCCAGGCAGAGAGAGACTCCTCTTGCATGGGAAGAAGGGTCCTTTCTTGCAAAAGGTAGAGCGTCAGTGAAATACACAAATAGCTATTTCCCCCCCCCCCCCCCCCCCCGGAAGCCTCTTGGCAAGAACTGGAGAACTGGAGCAGCCGGTGGTGATGGCATGCACCCACTGGGAGAGCAGCGCAGCGCGGAAACCCAGCCACCCCCTGAATGAACATTTAGGGATAACCAAGCGATGTAAGCAAGGAGCACTGGGGCTGCGAGGATTTTGCCCCGACGGCAAGGAGATCAGAGGAAGACCAAGGCCAGGCTCACAGAAGCAGTGCGCAGCAGGGCTAAAGAGCAGCCCTGCTTCATGGCTTCCGGGCACTGTGCTAATACAGAGCGCGTGCGTGTACAGCGTGAATTGTAGTTGTGTGGTCATACTAAAGGAATACAGTCATGCTTCTTGAAGTTCTTAATAACTTATTTTTGGGGAGAAAGAGTATTGGGAATTGAGCCCAGGGCCTATACTGAACTATAGCCATAATCTTTTTTTTTTTATTTAATTTTGAGACAGGGCCTCATTAAATTGCTAAGTTGCCCAGATTGGGCTCAAATTTGAGATACTCCTGCCTCAGCCTTCCAGACTTCTGGGATTACAGGCATGTGCTATCACATCCAGCTAATAATTTATTCTTTGAACCTATGTTTTGTAAGTGAGGTCCTGTTTGCCATCAATAAGTAGAGGGTTCTTTTACTAAGTTTGGGTAAAAATCACAAACCAGCAAATTGCAGTTCATTAATACAGCATTCCCTAGACCTATTGGCACTGATTTTTTTTAAGGAGTTTTCTAAACTTCTAAGAAGTTTCTAAGCAAGTTTTCTACAGATAGGGAGTAGTGGATGTCTCAGTTCTACCTCAGACAATTAAGCATTGGCTTCTCCTAAGGAGCAAGCACATGTCCTAGATTTCTTACCTGTACAATTCACAGTTAGAATTTATGCTCATATGTGAATGTAATACTGCTGCTGACCTGACAGAAGGCAGAGCACAGGTGGTAACATGAGCAATGGAGAGTAGCTGTAAATACATACGAAGCCTCACATGGTTCACCTCTGCTGGGCTCTTCAGTCACTGCAGGTTAATACTGGATGATGCCAGTACTGTTCAGCTGCCAATCAATTCCAGCTTGTGTAGGTCATGGCCAGTCAGTGCCACAGGTCAACAGTGACTGGGGCTGATAAACACCACTGGTCACTGCTAGTGTCTGGGGGCTGTCTCCTGATCGCTGCTGATGCTCCTGGATTTCTTCTAGCCCTGGTCTCTGAAACACTTCAGGGCTTCCAGCCCTTACTGTTTATAACTCTCTAAAGTGACTCTCTCTGCCCTGCCGCCTCCCAGTAGTTTCTGGAGGACTTCTGGACCACCAGAGTAGGGCGTTTTTTTAGACTAGGCCTTGGCTATAACACAAGAAGTCTACCACTTGGGAGAGTTGGTCCTAGATTAACTAGGAGTATGAGCAGAGCAGCAGAGTCATCTGGGATTGGTCCAAATTCAAGGCTGATGATTGGTTCAAAGTGACCCAAATTCAAGCCTGCTACTGGAAGGACAGACGTCTCCAGTGGCCTCCAGGATAGCTGTAGCTGCCAACAAAGCACGTCAATCTGGACCTCTGGAGAACTTCTTTCCCTTCTCAGCCTAGCTTGGCAGGGCCAGCCGTTTCTAGTTCGTCTCAGCCCCAGGGACAGTACTCTTTGGGGGTGGAGATAAGCGGGAGTGCAGCTCTGATCCCCACCTCCCACTTCCCTGGGGCAGGTTCTCAGAAGCCTGCTCCCCAGCGCTGTCCAGTGACTGCTGTCATTCACCTGCCCTGACACACACGAGGGGCAAAATGGGAGGGCAGGGCATGCACATGCCACCTGCCACGTCTCGGGCCAAGCCGAAGTGCCCATGCATGTGGGTGCTTGCTGCGAGGATCATGTTCTCGAGAAAGCACACGCCCAGTCGCAAAACAAGCAACTCACCACGGCACATCCAGACAGATGTGAACGAAGATCCGCTCCTTTAGAACAATTTACATTCCCATCTTACATTCCTCCCTGGACGTCGTGCAGCTGATCCTACCGTAAAGGGAGACATAGGAGGTGGGGAAACGGAGACATGGAGGTGTGACCTCATCCCAGCTGGACTCTTGCTGCTGAAGGGAAGATTTGGTGAAAGTCAGAACATGTTTTGGGGTCTGAGAAGTAGCTCAGTGGGAGAGTGTTTGTCTAGCATGTGCAAACCCCGGGTTCAAGTCCCAGTATTGAAAGAGGATCCCAGCTCCTCTGGCTCCGCACCTGCTCCTTCAGGTCTGGCTTCTTTTCCCTATTTTGGTTTCTCTTCCCTGTGTCCTATCAAAGCCAAGTGTCAGTGGATCTCACTGTGCAAAAAAGTACATTATTCATACAAAGATGTTGATAATAGCTTCAAATATTTGCCCCTCCCAGGGAAACTAGAGCCATTTGTAGTAAACGATGCTTAAAATCAAAGAGTGGGTTACTGACGGGAACATTTCAAGTACTTTTAAAAGTCAGCGAGAATAATAACTACAATGATAAATACGCATGATTTATTGGACGCCTATATTGCCAGACGTAGGAAATAAACATTCTCTCTGGTCTTTCATCTGCTCCAGAAGAGGATAATCTTACTTCCAGAGGAGGACACTGAGGCTCACAAAGTCCCCTTGCCAACAGTCACACAATCAGCAAGTAACAAAATAAGATCTGAATTTACGCTTTTCTGACTTCTGAGAAAAATGACAGCAGAGGAGCTGGACACAGTGGCTAACACCTATAATCTCAATACTCTGGGAGCCTGAGGCAGGAGGATTGCAAGTTCAAACCCAGCCTGTGCAAGTTAGTGGGACCCACCCTGTCACAACATAAAAATTTTGAAGTGGGACTAGCCTCATTGAAAGGCTCTATGTTCAATCCCCAGTACCACCCAAACATATCTTATTATTATTGTGGGGGTCGATCAGCATTCTCCCATCCCTAGACATAGAGATGGCACCGAATTTAAGGAGATAAGGAGGTACTGATTAAAAGAAGCAGCTTTTTAGGCACCTGGTCGAGAGCCCAGAGGGCTGCTGAAGTGGACAGACTGCTGCTCACATCGATTCAGTCTGGCCAGTGAAGTGTAAGGGTCATCTTGGCATTGGAAATCCAGACTGGCGTGCGTTGACCAGGGGAAAGGACACTAAACTGACTTCAAGACTAATGAGTCATCAGAAAATCTTGCAGTAGGAGATAGACTCAAATAAGAACTAACTGCTAGGAAGCACAGGAATCATACAAAATGATGTATCCCTAACCCAGAGAGTGCAGTCAGGAGGACTTCCGGGAAGAAATGATCTCTAAACTAAGACGTGACTCTAGAACAAGTAAGTAGGAAACATATCATGCAGAGATGAGTAAATCCTGCGATGGAATTCGGACCTTATACATTGCTCCATGAAGGCCATTGAGGGTTGACTAACAGCTATGGGAGTGATTAGAACAGTTGACCAATATTCCGGTTCCTTTCTTAGTAACAGGGTAAGCATGCGTCTCTTCTCCTTTTGAAGTGAATACAGCTATGTGAATAGTTTTACCCAATGAAGTGTGAGCCACAGTGACGTGGGCTAGTGTTTGGGAAACTTAAGAGCCAGTTAAGTATTTGCCATGTTTGTTCCCACTTGCCCCAGTGAAGGTGAAGATGGACTCGGGAATCATATCTGATAGGGCAGAAAGATGAGTGCTTTAAAAAAAATTAAAGCAGAAAAGGGAGATAGGAAAGTGGACAATGTAGACCTCACTTTTGAGTCAGAAATTGAAGAGAAAGAAAGGAATTAGTCATGGGGATACTTGGAGGAATAGCAAGTGCATAGGCTCTGTGATAGGAGTGTGCCTGTTGGTGGATGGGATGAGTGGGCTGACTCCCCCAGTACACAGCTCTTTCTCAGGGACCCAAAATTTCTGAGACCCAAATTCACGACGTTGGTCCACGACGTTTCTCGTTGAACCAGGCGCTTATCTCAGTTTGGAAAAGAAACACAGAGTGGCCAAATTGCCATCTGAAGCAGGATGGTCTCCATCTTTCAGAGGTGTTCCCAGAAGCTAGCTTGGTGGGATCAGGACTCCCGGTGACTTCTGTAAAAGTGGCGTTACTTCCTACGACTAGAGACAACCAATTTCATGTCCTCCTTCAACTCTCTCCTAAGAAGCAACTGGTTTTAAGAAGACAAGTTGTATTTGTTGAGTTGTGTCGTGGGGTATGAAATCTCTGCTTGCTGAAAGTAAACCTGCTGTAGAAAATCCCAAAAGAGGAACGGCATCCCTAACCTCCTGGGTACCTACCAGCTTCCTTCCCTCCTTCATGTGCATGCAGCCAGGTTTCCAGCTCTTGCCATCAGCAGTAATGTGAGGTCAGGAGGGGTTGCCTGGCTGCTCTCAGCTATAGGGGCTGATTGCTGGTTTGTGGTCCTTCGAGAGAAAAACACAAGCTCTGCTTTAGAACTGTATCTGTGTTTATTTATCAGTAATGGTCCTCTCCCTTAGATTCCTGAATGCAAGTTTCTCTCCGTAGGTCTAACATCCTCATGGCATCTCTGATCACTCCTAATGCCAATGATCTAGAGGGTCCAGGTAATCAAGGTTGTGCTGCGTTCACCTCCTTCTCAGGCAATATCCAAGAGGGGGAGAAATCCCTGGATCCCCATGTCTTCTCCAAAATTTCCAGCTTTCTTCTTCAGAAACAGTCTGCAATGACCACGGGGCACAGACCACCAGTGACCACAACAGTCGCTCCAGCTCTCCTCCTGCTGACTTCTGGCCGAGTAGGGGCTCGCCACCACATACACGGACACAGCAGACCTACCACGCGTCTGCTGTGCGTCATTCTCCATACAAAAAGCCAAGGTCGTTTTGATCTCTTTTTGCTCCAAAGTCACACAGTGACTCTCAGGTGGTCTGCTGGTCCCAGCAGGGTCCTGGAGCTAGAGTCCAGGCAGATTGGAACAACCGCAGGCCAGCGCTGAAAAGTGAGCTCAAGGCCTGTGCATTCCCAAGCGTTTCCGTTGTTTTTATCCTCATATAGAGCATCAGTTGAGCAGCTGCTGAATGCTGAAGACTAAATTAGGAATAAAATATAGCACTGGTATATCCATGCAGATACATCATACATATGCATGTGTGGGTACAGACAAATGAATGATCAAGCGTGATCCATGTGTGTGCTGCATGCATGAGGAGCTGGAGAAAGAAGAGTGATGGGCAAGGGATATGCAACAGGAGAAGAAATTCAGAAAGAGTAAGAAAGATAGCCTCGGAGAAAATGAAGAAAGTAGCACTTGCTTGGCCTCAGAGAGTGAGTTGGGGAGGGCATCTCAAGCCAAGGGAAGGGCCCGTGCCAAGAGCGTACAAGAATGTGCAGGGACTCAGCCTCATCACTGGAAGGGACATACCACTTCCCACATAGCCAATTCTAGAGTTCATGAAAACCATCCATTAGCTCTTTTTTTTTTTTTTTGACTTTATAGTCCAGGCTGGTCCTCAACTCACTATGGCACCCAGGCTGGTCTTGGACTCACTTCAGTCCTCCTGCCTCAGCTTCCTGTGTGCTGGGGAATCGAGTTCATTACCTCTTGAGTGTTCGCTCTAACCATCTCTGGAAGGGCAGATATGTAGTCTGTCACTGCTCCTCAAGATCTCTGTCACCACCACCACACAACCCCATGGACATCTGAAGCTATCCTGGCTTGAAGCCTGTGGTGGGCACAGGACCCACAAATGTAGGGAATGATAATAAACAATAATCACACCAAAAAGAATTTCTTGAACACCTGATATGTATAGGGACTGGCTGGGCTCTTTGTCTAAGTGACTCTCCTGTAGCACAGGTACAACTGTTCCCATTTCACAAACAAAGGAACCGACATCCGCAGACACTGTCTCTCCTGCAAGAAACTCACAAAGAACTGTATTGTCCCCGTGCAGAGTCATTCTATTTATTGACCTAGTTTGTCTTCTCACCATGTAGAAACCAATTCATAGTCAGAATAATAACAACAGCTTGTGTCTTTTGAGTTTTTACTTTGTAGTACAGACAGAAAGCATTATCCAAATAAAAGTTAGACATACTTAACGTGTTCACATCCTCCTAAGATGAACTGATGTCTGCCTCTCCCCAAAAAGGCTGGCCTGGCCAGTAAAACTCAACTACTCAAAATATAATAGCCATCTCCCCTTCTACTGACTTTGCAGGGCTGCCCATGATCTTGCCAGTCTGTTGGCCCACACTCCCTCTCCAGGGTCTGGCCACTGTCTCAGGGACTCTTCTCTTCTTTATGCATTATGGCCAAGCAGCGTCATTTCTGATTAACACATGCTGCCTGTAGGTGTGTTAATACATTCAATCAGGTCGCTGTCAAGTTGCACCGCCCAGGGAGCTGTTCTGTCTCCTGAAGGTGACTTTGCATCTCTGCTCTGTACACATCTTAAAGTTTAATTCTCAGCAGACAATCCTAGTTCTTCTCATCCACAGGTTCTTGGGATATGCCTCACTTCAGCTCTTGTACCGGCACCCTCAGGGAAAAGGCACCAAACATTCTAACGTGCAATACGTTTACCAGAGTGGAAAAATTGTACAGGGAAGTTGAAATTAGATAGGTGGGTTGACCCCAGAGCACTAAATGCCCAAAGCATCGCTCTCAAAATCACCACTTAATTCCATTATTGGGCTAGATAATGCATGGGGAAAACCACAAAGCAAAGTATGTGTGTCCATCTGACTATCTGTCTTCCATCTGTCCATCCAGCTATCTGTCACACGTACATGCACACACACACACGCGCGCACACACACAAAATTCTTGCCATATATAAGCTTCCATTCCATAATAAACATTGCCATATTAGCAACAGGATCATAAATTTACATCTAAATTCAAGGACGGGCAGAACCAGCACATACCTCTCTGGGTCGAGCCCTAAGCATCTGTCTCTTCCCGCCATGCCCCACCTCCCTGCAGTCCACAACTCTGTAGGTATCGCACCACATCCAAACACATGAGGCGTTTGGGGGACACTCCAGATCCAAAACCGTAACACTGCGCTTCATCTTGTATTAGTTATTGGTTAGTAAGTTGTTGCCTCCTATCTCTCTGCCTCAGCATTCTCAGTAACATGGGGCTAATAAAGAACTTGTTTCTGATGCAATCTGTCTGTGAGTCCAGAGAGCGTTCAGCTCTCAGGACAGTGCTTGACGGATAGACATCACGTCTAGAGCCTTCTGCTGCTCTGATCTTAGAGAGGTACCTAGCGGGAGCTTGGTCAACAGAGACACAGGTGGGACTGGAGAAAAGGCCTCATTCCTATAGCCTTCCTACTAGCCTTACAGGTAGACTGTTGAAAGCGTTCAACAGATATTTGTTGGCTGGATAGACAGACAGATGGATAAATGAACAAGATAAAACTCTCCTTTTAAACAAAGGCTGTTGGCTCAGGCCTTGAGTGCCTCTTGTACAGGACCCTGACGCCATCTGTGCATCTCTCTTTGCTCTGCTCTAAATGCTTCATGGGAAGGGGCTGTGGTAACTTAGCAACAAGGGCAGCTTCCATAGAGACCGAGCTATAGACAATAAGATCTGGTGCCAGTTCCCACCCTGCATTTGAGTGCAGAGTGCATGCAAACGGGAGCGTACACCTTTACCTTGAGCCCCCCGCAGCCCTTAACATGGCTGTTAGGAGCGGGTCTGGCCCACATTTACCTGGGGCTGAGTGTAAGGAATATCTTAGTAGGTAAGATTGATCTTTCTGGAAGTATGCAAAAGCACAGTGTGCTCTGGGAGATCAAAGAACAGGATGCTCCTGGGGATGTCCCGCAGGGCAGGGATACAGTGAAAGAACGAGAGGCCTTGGTACCGCAGGCTCAGCAGCAGGGGGAAGCCTGCAAGGGGGTGTTGGTCAGAGAGGCTTCACACAAAACCAGATTCCAGCCGTAATATTAGGACCCAGGCTGGTGCTCAGGAGAGAATTCAGGCTACTCCATAGGCTGCTATTAAACAAATGTAGTGACCTCAGATTGAAGGAGGGAGAAACTTGTCATGGCAGGGAAGGCAGGGACCAGCACACAACGACATTTGACAGGACGATATACACCAAGGCAAGAAGTGTGCAGATGCTGGCGCTGCCTCCGCTGCTGACCGCTCGCCACGCTGCCGCAGGCCTTGCCCTTCCCTTTGTACAATGAGAGGACGGACTAGCCGATCCCCAAGGTCCCCATCAGAGTCAGGGGCTGTGAATCCATTCCAATTCTTATCCCGAAACAAGGATTGACTAATATATATCCTATAAAACCCCAAGTTCTTTTTTTCCCAGCTGCGTTCTCCTCTGACCAACCCAATTTTACCTGGGACTTGCTTACAAGACAAAGGGACATAGGCGTCGGCATATGTAGCTCTCCCCTCGTTTGAAGCCCCCCAACCCTCTCTCCTGCTGGCTCATAAATGCTGCTCACCAGAGCGTGACATGTCTTCAGCATCGCTCCCCCAGAGGCTGGGAGGAGGGCGGAGGCCGTCAGAACTGGGAGGTGTCAAGTCCTCTGGATTCTAAAGGGCACAGCTGGCACCTTTGAACCAAGCACCTCTCACCGCTGTGGTTGAGAAATGTGGGGACAGAGGAAGGAATCAAATGCTAAAGAAGACAGAAGCGAGTTGCACCCCCCGTTCGAGTGGGACCCACCCAGCCTAGTTGTCACTGGTGATAGCAGAGGTGGAGGGTGTGGGGCAGGCCAGGGCTGGTGAGGGTGGAGACTGGGCTCAGGATTCAGCAGTAGGGCCCACAGACAGCCCGCTCCTTCCCCAGCACTAAGAAGCCTGTGCTGCAGAGACCTTCCCAGGAAAATGCCTGCCAAAAGGTGGTCACCCGTAATGAGGCAATAAACGGGGTAATTACTGGGTAATTACTGGCCCTCCAAGTGTCTGGGAAGCTGTGGGTGAGAGAACTTGGCCAACACTCAGCCTCACAGCTCCCCTGTGCTGCAAGCCCAGCTGAAAATTAGACAGTGGATGGGCCAGGGCAAGGCCGCTGTGCACACATGTGCTTTGTCTTTTATTCTTAAACCTATTTTCTTTCTTTCTTTTTTGCCTTTCCCTCCTCTCTGGCTCTGGTTCAAGGCTGTTGCAAATCTCCGCGGGCCTAGGTATTGGCTGGGAAATAGAGGCTGCTAAGGTGTCCAGGTGTTTCTGAAGACCAGCCCACCCTGCCTGCCTGACCTGCCTCAGCCCCCGGAGCCCAGCCCCTAAGCTCTCTGCTGGAGACCACCACTTGCAAAAATCCCAAACCCAGGGCCGGCACTGTTCAAATAGGCTGCCGCCGCCTAGTTGGTTGGGGTCAAAATGCAGCTTCTTTGCAAGTGGGCTCTTCTCCCTTCTCCTTGGAACTCTGGGAGCCTGACGCCTTGTGGGTCCTTGTAGGTTCCGGCTACGGAAGTCGGAGGAGTTAACCTTGAAAAATAGGTGCCTGTCTAAACATGCGGAACAGAACCACAGAATCCGCAGAGTGAAATGGGCTGAGGGTAGCGTGGAGATTTGGGGGGGCTGTGAAAATGAGCGCCATCATTTTTTTAGTGTCGTTTATAGGTTGCGTGTCACTTTGTTAGTTTAGGAGCATTAAAAATGTATAACGTTGAGCTTGTTCTGCTCATAAAATGATCCTCTTTGGCATATTAAAATTTAAAGTATAGTTTATTCAGGCAGTAATTACACTTTTACTAATTGAATTTACCCTTAAATATTTCAAAGTTTTGTAATAAATTGAGCTACAAGATACTGAGCCTCAAGATATTTGCATTCAATAGCGTGTGAGAAATAAGCAAAACCTTGAGAACAGAAGCAATCGCCCGCATTACAATCAAGTGGGGAAGGTTTAATTTTTTGGCATTTTTTTTTTATTGTCAGTAAGAAGAAGAGGCACCACAATACGTGACATGGCCCTTTACTATTCATAAATCTCCTTTACATGTAGTACCTCATTTGATCTTCTCAAAAAAAGCCTAAATAAAAATGAACAGATATGAAAAATGGAACTCAGAGGACCTGAGCGCCCAAGGCTGCACGGTAACGGCAAGACCCAGGCTTGTCTCCCGGCCCCAAACTCAATGTCAGACATGATGGACGGGCGAAAAGTGGTGTGATACAGCGGAATATCATTCAGCCTTAAAAAGGAAGGACATCTGACATACACTGCAGCACAAATGAGCCTTGAAGGCATCACGCTAAGTGAAAAGGACAAATGTATGGTTCCACTGACATCGTGTACCTAGAATAGGCAAGTTTGTAGAAATAAAAAGTAGAATGCTAATTCTCAGGGAAGGGGGGGGGGCATGTCTGCTCCGAGTCATTGGAGTTACTACAATTTCAGTTTGAGATGGTGGAAACATTTTAAAAAGGAACAGTAGTGATGGTGGCCCAACATTATGAACACACTCAATGCCACTGAATAGCACATGTAACAATCATGGCAACTTTTTTGTGTGTGTGTGGCCTTTCATTTTGTTTTGGAACCAGGGATTGAACCCAGGGCCTTGCGCATGCCAGGCAAGTGCTGTACCACTGAGGTACATCCTTGGCCCTATGATGGCAACTTTTAAGTTTTCCGGAATATAATATTTGCCCCTAACAAACTCATTTTATCTGCTTAGTGATTCCTCTCAATACTTCTTTATCTTTTTCCAAATTCTCCGTTTTGTTTTATTCATGTGCTTCTGAGAACCAAAACTCTATGCTGATTACCACAAGATTCTCTTCTGTTATGAACTGACCTAAACCCATTTTGCTATAGCTAGCTGAGGGTGAGGCCCTCATTCCCTGGTGGTAGGTTACAAAAAAAAAAAAAAAAAAAAAAAAGAAAGAAAGAAAAGAAAGAAAGAAAGAAAAGACTTTTAGGCAGGATTCTCCCCTGCACACAAATATTTATTAGCACAATAGTCCGAAACAGCCTCCCCAACAAACTCAATAGAATTCTAGCCTTCCAACCTCTCAGGCCAAGTGACAGAACATTGTGGAAAGATGTGTTTTAGTGGTGAGTTGGGAGCGAGTCATAAAAATTCACTGATTGCTGGCTGTATGCAGAAGTTGCTTAAAATCTTACGGTGCCATTCCAAAGAGCATACGTCATCATTGAACTTGCTAAATGTATGAGGTGTGATCAAAAAAGTGGTGACGGTTCGCCGTTCTTACGGTAAAGGATGCATTGCCATTATCTGATTCAAGACGTCCCCCTCACTTCACATATCCCTATCTGGCATGCATGATTTCTGATGCCATCCGGAAGGCTTTTTTATGTCATCAGCTGCACTGTCATGACTGCTTCAATGTCCTGAATCAATTCACAATATTTGCCTTTAGTGGTCATTTTGTCTTTGGGAAGATCCAAAAGTCACCCAGTGCGAGGCTTAGTGAATAAAGTGAACGAGGGCACACACACCCTCGAGCTTTTAGGAACCGACTGAGCCTGCCTTTCCGCTGTGTGGCACTTGACAGCAGCACCCACTGAATTTTTTATCACAACTCACAAAGACACTCATGAAAGAGGACTTCCAGAACTGCTTCAAAATAGCAAGAATGATGTAGCGTGTTGGAAGGAAAGAGGAGGATTTTGAGGGAGGTTAGTGGTAGCAGGTCTTACTGTAATTGATTTTTAAAATCTAAACGTTCCCCTTATTTCTCACTTGCCCCTTGCATATGCCTTTCTTGGGCAAGAGGAAAGAGAGTTCCTGTACTTGGCATTTCTGGCCCCAATATATACATCACAGTGACTTGTTGCTCAGGAAAATCATTTCTAATATCCATATGCTAATTAGCAAAGCCTCTAGTGTTGATAGGAGATAAAAAATAGCTGGAGGTCTTACACTAACTGCCTGCATATTGCATCTTCTGTGTGGAGTCTTTTAGATGTTAACTAATCACCCCTGAAATGTGTACTCCTGATTAGGATTCTGCACATGTTAACTAATTGCCCCCTAGAATTTGGATCTAAAGGTTATTTCAGAGTTAGGGTGATTGTGTGTGTGTGTGTGTGCACGCGCACGTGTGTGTTTGTGTTGGCGAGAGAGAGAGAGGGAGGGGGAAACACTTAAACTAAAAAGTTCTTTGATCCTTATCTTTTATTCACATTTCACTCTGTGTTTCATATTTTTATTTGCTAAGTTTGGCAACTTTGCTCAGGTGTATATTGCACCAAAGTATCCTAAAATATACCACAGACGATATAATACATAGCCTTTGTGGTTAAAAATCATGATGGAGGTTAATGTTTCCCTAAATTGTGATCATTTCTAAGCACGGCTGTTCTACAGATTTAGACAGTTTGAAGCAGGCTTAAGAATAAACTACTCTTTTGAAAATTCTCAGTAACAGAACAGATATTTCTGCCACAGTCCAGTTCCTCAGCCCAATGCCTGACCACCAGTCACTGACAGTCAGATCAGAATTCAGCAAGAGCAGATCTACAAGCAGAGAAAGAAGTTCCTAAGTCTGTTTTCTCTCTCTAAATATGAGAGAGAGAGAGAGAGAGAGAACTGCCCCTGGGTGCAGGACCATCCCTTTCTCTTGCATGTGAGTGAAATTCAGCATTGCTTGTTCCTAGTGGACAGGAATTATAATGATCTAGTATTCTAGGTCTCTTCATATCAGCGTCTTTGCCTAGCGTAGAGGGATTTGGAATTCATTGGTAGAGGGTGGGGCGGGAGAGAAATAATCAAGACAGGATAATAACACCTTATCAGAATGGTCTTTGCCATCATTTGAAAATAAAATAAATTTTATATTCCAGAATTTTCTTTTCTTATTTTAATTGTTACCGCTGCTCAAAGGGGGGAAAGTATCAGGGCAAAAGTAAAACACCACTGCCCCCTCATTTGCATTCCTCCTGACTAAGAAAAGACAGGAGGGAAGAAATCTCTTCATTTCTAGTTGGTTAGTAAATGGATCCTTCCAGATGCCGGAGAGAGGGTGAATGGTTAAAAAAAAGGAATAAAGGGGTGTCCTGGACCTGACCTCTGTACCCCAAAGTCTCCTGGGAAAGGTCACTCCGCAGGTCAGGACCCCTGCAGGTGCCCAGCAGGAGGGCGGGCTCCCACCTCCACACCACTCCCAGCGCTGTGGCTTAATAAAGCTTAATAAAAGGTGTGATTGCCATGGCAACCTCAGAAACACTTTCAAATAGATGGCCAATTATTATTCACTCATTTACTGTTTATTGTAGCGATGCCAATCACAATGAACTCCAGGGGTGTATTAATGGAGATGTGATAGGGCTTGTGGCCCTGGGGAATGCATTGTGATGCCGCCTTCATTAGCATAGTGTGTTCCAGGGGGTGGACACACAACGGCTCCCTTCGGTGCCTCAGCACCCAGCGCATCCAGGGAAGAGGGCGAACACACACCCAGACACACACGCACACACACCCCGTCACACGAAGTTCCCAGTCCACACAACCAAGATCCCCAGTTCCCAGACAGACCAAAACCTTTGTTCAGCTCAGCAAGACTTCTGATATTTTCAACCCTTCCCCTTGGACTCTTACATATTTCAAATTCGATAGACAAATTCTCTTCCCTGTCAAACATCCACCAAGCTCTGGAGGGAGATGTGGCGGTGGGGATGCGTCCCAAGCCCGCTTTCCTTCTGGGTAGCATCCTCAGTTGGTGTCCCAGAAGACGGGGAGGAAAAATACACCCAGTGCCGCCTTCTCCTTTTACGGACTAAGTATCCCATCCTTTATTTTAAATGCTTGGGAGCGGAAGTATCTCAGAATTAGGGGTTTTTCTGACTTTGGGATATTTGCATACACATAATGAGACATCTTGGGGATGACACCCAAGCCTGAGCACGAAATCCCGCGATGTTTCACATCCCCCTTCCGCACCAGCCTTTCCATCCCCCCCCCCCCATTTCCCCCACACCTCCGCTGGTGAGGTCAGGTGTGGAATTTCCCACGTGTGGCGTCTTGTCAGGGCTCAGGAAGTTTCAGATTTGGGAGCGAGGCTGAGGCAGGATGATTTGCTGAGATACTAGTTTCTAGAGTTTTATATTTTGTTTTATTTTTGAAGACAGGATCTCACTACGTAGCTCAGGCTGGCTTGAACTCAGTATGTATAGTGTGGGCTGGCGTAGCCTCCGGAGTGGGTGTTAAAGACTCCACGTGCCACCATACCTACCTGGTATTGGGTTTCATTCTTGCTTTTTTCTCCTGTAAGAAGATGGCTGGCCATTTTCTGCAGCTGAAGTTGCAGCCGCAAAGCTCCCTTCCTTGGTGTCTTGGATGGAATACGCCAGGCCTTCCCAGAGAGGAGAGGAGAGGGACCTGTGAAGGCTAGAGAGAGTGGTTGGGGTGTTGGAAGCTACAATGTCCTGGGGCCTGGTTACTTGATACACTGAGGAACCTCAGGGGAAGCTGTTTCCTTTTCCCAAGTCCAACCCAGAAGCAAAACCGTCTAACCTCCAGGTTCACATAGGTCAGACAGTGAAGGGTCACAGGGACCACTGGGGATGCGTGGGGACCTAGGACTGGAGGACTTTTCTCTGATGCTGGGTCTGTGCACAACCCGGAGCCAAGGTAGACACTGAATTGGGATAAGATGGAGCAACCACGTACGATGGGACCTCAGCACCAGATTTTATTTAATTCAACAAATAAATGGAGAACTGCAGCTCCTGTCCATTCAGATGAGTGCCTAGGAAGATGCAGACCCCACCGGGAGGTGGCAGCCCTCGCCTCCTCAGTGGCTTGTTTTTCCAGGAGGTAGCTTGTCCCAGCCCCACCCAGCTCCCAACTGGAGTCCTGAGGCCCCAGCCTCACCCTGATTCCTTCAGTGGCTCCCACTTCTTGGTGCCAGTCAGGCCCAAAGACAGCCGGGGGTGGAAGCTGTGAGCGTGACTCACTTGTTTTTGCTCGTCTTTGTCTCTGCCCGTGCTCAGGATGTGGGGGCAGTGTTAAAAAGGGAACAAATATATTCTGACACATGTTAAAATGGTAAGGAAAACTACATTCATGACAATTGCCATCGGTGCGAGATTATCACAGTAGGGGACTGAGAAGAGGCTTGGCTTTGAATACAGCAAGGACAAGTTGGGTGTGGGCCCAGTGATCCAGGCCTGTGATCCCAGAATGCTGGAAAGCCGAGGCAGGAGGATCCCAAGCCTGGGCCACTTAGCAACTTAGTCAGACATGTTCTCAAGATCAGAAATAAAAAGGGAGTGAGATATAGCTCTGTGTGAAGACCTTGGGCGTGGTGCCCAGTAACACACACACACACACGCACGCACGCACACACACAGACTAAGAATGAGTGGGTATTTATGGCCAAGGAACACTGGCAGAAGGGTGGGCCAAAGGTAGGAGAATGTTCGCTAAGCCTTTTGCCTGATACTTGCTGAAAGTACGCTGGGGCCAGATATCAAGAGTCAAGGGTCCCTGTAAATTGCATTATACAAATTTTTGTTAAACCAGTCTCTGCAAGGACTAACAAGTAGGGCCAGGGACAGGACTGGCTGAGAAGAGGACTCAGAGTGGTCTGCCCAAAGTTGGGTCATGAAGAAGGTCTTAGCTGAGTATCGCAATGCATGCCTATACATCCGGCGCTCTGGGAGACCGAGGCAGGCGGAACGCAGAGTTGAGCCCAGGATGGGCAAGTTAGCCACTTAGAGAGATTTTGTCTCAGTAAGCAAACAAACAAATAAGCAAATAAATAGGCTGGGTTCAATCCGCAGTAACATGCACATAGACACTGGGGGTCTTTTTCAGCAGCCAAAGGGAAAGATGGGCTCCCCGGAGAGAGGCTCGGAAGAGAAATTAGAGCGGGAGCAGGTGGGCTTATTTTCTGGCAGCACTCAGGGGCAGCTGGCAAGGAAGACTGTGCCCATAAAGCCAGCCCAGAGGGCCTACTGGAACCATCGGGAGCGGTTTCCAAACCCTGAATGTGAGCTAACTCTGGGCATCCTGGTAGCCATCAGCCCAGCCATTTTGGATGTCCGAGAGAACTGCTATCCAAGGGAGGCCTTCCCCCAGCAGGACGTGCCAGCCAGAGAGGGTTTCACTCTGTGCTTGCATTAGCCTGACTTTCTAGTGACCGTGGGCAAAGTGCACAGTCCCTCTGGAGCTCAGTTTCTTCTTGGGAAGATGAGGATGGTAACATCACTGCCCTCAGGGTGCGTGAGGACCTGGTGTGGTGTTTCTAAGGTCCCTCCTGGATGCTCCTCCTCCTCCTCACCTGGGTATGCTGGAGCAGAGGGTGCCAAAGCTCTTCTCCCTGTCTCTGAGTCCTGAGAAGTCCCACAACTGTCCTGACACACATGGGTCGGCTCTGAGTGATCTCGTCCCTCCCTATGGGCATACCATCTGCGGGTGGTGCTGATGCTTCCGCAGGCACAGACAGGGTAAGCATTAAGCCAGCAGACTGACTCCCGCCTCACGGGCACCCCTGGGAGCTCAGTTTACAGCCTCCAGCTCCGACTCTGATGGGAGGTGAGAGGCTGGAAATGATGGCATGATCATCTGAATGTTTGGGTCCTCCCAAAATTTGGGTGCTGACATCCAAACCCTCAAAACTGATGGCATTAAGGGGTAGGCCCTTTGAGCAACAACTCAGCCATGCGGGCACAACTTTCAAGTGAGGGATTAGTGTCCTTATACGTGAAACCCCAGAGAGCTATTGTTGTGGTCACTTTCTCCCCTCTAGGAAGGAGTGTCGAACCCCCATAACTGAAAGGCAGAGAAGCTTATTTTAGTTCCTAGTTTCAGAAGGTCCCAGTCCGGCAATAGCAGAAGAGCCTGGTATAGGGTGAGGCAGCTCATGGCATGGTGAAAAGGATGGAGAGGGAGAAGGAAAGAGAATGGAGCAATAATGTGTTCTTACAGGGCCCAACCCCAGTGACCTGGCCTGCCAGACCAGGCCCACCTCCTAACGGTACATACAATCAGCAGCAGGTTAGTCCACTGTGGAGCGTAGCATCCCCATAACCCAATCACCTGGTAAATACATGTGACTTCGTGAGCACCTTCCTGATTCAAACTCTATAGCAACCCTGCCCGTTCTGCCCTGTGAGGACAGAGAAGATGCCATCTATGCATCAGAAAGCAGGACCCTCAGATGCCAGCATTATGATCTTGGATTTCTCTACCTCCCATGAAAAACCAGTTCCTCTTGTTTAGAGGCCACACCACCCATAGTATTTTATTGTAGCAGCCCAAACAGGGTGCTGGTGTGAGGCGGCAGGGCAGCAGGAGCCTCACAAGGCAGTGATCACAGTGAGACAATGGTGGTCTCAGGTGGGACTCTGGACTCCCACGCAAAAGCTACCAAAGGCGTGAGACCCAGGAGAGGTTCTGAGGGGCAGCAATAGGCAGGAGCCCCACAAAGCCAGCTCCCAGAAAGATGATGCTAGCGGTGAGTACGCAGTGTGGCAATGTCGCTGGCAGTTTGGCTTGACTGTCGCCAACAGCCCCAACTTCAACTCAGCCCAACAAACACTTCTAGGACATTTTTTTAAATGTGCCATGCACGCTGACCGCACAAGACACTAGGAATACAAAGATAAATAAGACTCATTCCCTGCCTCAAGGAATTTACAGTCTAAGAATGAATCGGGAATGCAAGCAAATAAATTCTAATACTCTGCAGGATGGGCGTTGTGGTGGCCATCTGAGCCTCATGCGATAGAAACCCAAGATAGGACTATTGATCCTGCCTGGGTGGCTGTTAGCCACCCCAAGGAGGATCTGGCTCATTTGCCATTCAGCAAAGGAAATGAAAACCACACATGCAAACACAGAGGTGTAAAAGCACATGGCTGCTCAGGGAGCTGTGGACACAGCTGATGGCTGGAGGCGATCACGGGAGGACAAGCTGGAGAGGTCAGGCAGGAAGGCACAAGTGTGCACAGTGTTGGGACTTAAAGCCATTTGATGGTGGCCTGAGGGATGCCTGGAGCAGAGGAAGTGTGGGAATGTCTGCAAAAGTCCCAGCAAGTGACGAAGTTAGTAGAAGGGACCCTGAGAGCCCGACACCTGGGTCTCAGTCCCAGTTCCCACTAACAAAGTAGGTGACACTGAGCAGGTGCTTTGGTCTCACTGATCTTCAGGATCCCGTCTATAAAATGGGGGTGCTAGATAATACTCCTAGTGAATGCAGTGAAGATTAACCTGATAATATTATTATCCCCCCTAACAGCGATCTTGGCTCACACTGCAGGCATTCAAAACACGAAGGGCCACCTGAAGACAAAAGCACAGGAGAAGATGTATTTGAAGTCTGTGGCCTAGTATCTCATCTAGCATGTAGTTGGAACTCTCCCCACCAACTCTTGCAGCACCACAGCCCCAATTTCCAGGCGCCAAAGCTTCTCCTCTCCCCGTCATACGTACACACTGCAGTGAGTTTGTAGGGATCTCTGCTCCTCATAACCAACAGTGCTAGAAAGAATGAATGGGTGGGGCTGGGAATGGCACAGTGCTTAAAAAGCTTGCCTAGCAAGGGCAAGGCCCTAAGTTTTATTCCCCAGCACTACATAAATTGGGCATGCAGAAGGATTGCTGTGAGTTCAAGGCCAGCCTGGGCTACATAGTAAAACCCTGTCTCAAAAATAAGAATGAATGGGCCACAGAGTTCAGGAGCCTTAGATTTAATATTTAGTTAATCTGAAGTTCCCTCCAATTTGAGCTGAAACTACACCAAAATACCTTAGTATATCATTTACAAAGTGCTTTTTATATACACTACCAATTTCCAGGTTTCCAAATGAGGAAATACATACATTAAATAACTTCTATAATAACACACAGTAAGTGGAGGAGGGAAGACTAAATTCCAAATAACACTTGTACCCTATACCTTTCTGCGGAGATGGTCCTTAGGCCTAGGATCTGTTCCTTCCCCTTCACAACTGCCCCCCAACCTGAGTCCAACATTTGCTTCACTACGTAACTATGGTTTCAAAAACCCTCACTGTACATTTCAGCTAAGAGACATGAGTTCTGGTTCCTACAAGGGTCCTGATAGACCAGTTCAAATATTCAAGTTGTCTACGTCGAGAGCCTGGAACATGTTTTCAGTGGGTTGCTGGAAGACCTTTCCCCTGAAGGGAATTTCCCCCTTGGGGGTGACTCCGGAACCAAAAGTCTTTCTCTTAATTAGATTGCTATAAAAACACATCTATGTTAACTTTGGAGTGAGTCATTAGCCTTCACCAAGACAGGAGCATGAATAGGTTTAAAAGACAAAAATAACTAACATTTATTGAATATTTATTATGCTTCAGGCATTGTGCTAAGTTCTTTACATAAATTCATTTAACACTCCCAATAACCCTGGGAGGTAAGTATTATTACACACGTTTTTCAGATAAGGAAACTGAAGCTAATAGAGGTTAATTAACTTGCGTGGGGATAAAGGGCTCATGCAAGGAAGAACCTGGATTTGAACCCAAGCAATCTGCCTTCACTAAGCCTGGTAGATTAGCTGGCTTTTCTTACAGAGTTCAGGCCTTCGGGAAACTGATTATGACAGAGGAAAGCCTGTATGGAGAGGAAGGTAAGAGTCACCCACAGTACTTGCTCTCCTTCGAGGTATAAGCCATGGGCTAGGGAGTCCTATGTATCTGGAGAAGGCCACAGTACTAGGTGATCAGCTCGGAGAGCAGATATGTGGCTCCAAGAGAAGGAGAGAGGAGGAAAGCAGTGGTTTCCCGAGAAGACAGAAGCAACACTTCTTCACACTGTTTTAACTGGGGACCAGGAACCATCTTTTCCAGTTATCAGCTGTCTTAGGTCATCCTCAGGACTGGTCTAAGAAACAGACAGGTGCCACTGTTCCAGAGCAAGTTCAGGAGCCAAGTTCCATCTGACTGCCATGTGTTACCATTCCAGTGCCTTCCCACGAAACCTCACTGTGGGATTCTTGGTTTTCCTTCGTATTTTGGTGTCTTAGGGATCAAGAAAGAAACACTCTCTCTCAACTCCATTCTCCCAGCAACAGACTGTCTCACCTTGGATAAGTCACTCTCTTCTCTGGTCATGAGAGTTTCCTTATAAAATATGTAGGCAATCGGTGGTACTGTGACAGCACCTCAAACTCCTTCCAATTCAATGTGTTCTGAAGAAGTAGATTCTTGTTCTGGAGCTAGAAGACTTAGGTTCAAGTCCAGCCCTGGCACATGTGAGCTTCATGCCTTTGGGTGAGCCATGAAATGTCTCAGCCCTTTGCTTCCCTCAGCTGTGTGAGAGAATCGGCACTTTGGTTACTCCCCAGACTCACTCCCAGCCAAGCCCTGACTGCCAAGGCTCATAAGCATGACGTAGCAATGTCTGTGACTCCTTCCTTCCTCAGCCTCCCCTGAAGCCATGCCCCAGCTCCAAAGGGAACACAGTCTAGAGGAAGACACGGAGTCGTCTCCCCGTCACAGGCCTGGGCCTGCCAAGCTCTCCCTCCAGGCAGGAGTGCCCCCAACACAAGAGGGGGTGGTCACTTGCCACGATTCCCAGGTGGCTCCTCCTCCTCATCCCAGTGTCACCTCTGAAAGCGAAATCTGGTCCCTGGGCTGTAGTCACTTCCAGGTTGAACTTGGGGCCTTGAGAGCTTGGGAGACGGGGTGCCCAGCCCCATCTGCTCTGAAGCCAGAGAGAGCTCACCGCGCAACCATCTCACAGTCCATTTTTCAAAGTTTGACGTCAATTTGCGGCCTTAGATTGGTTTTTGTTTCTCCGTACTTTGTTTTGTTTTTAGTGATGAATGGTTATTGTCAAGCTGGCTTAGGAGAAGCGATAGGCAGGAGGTGGGGGCTGGGCGGAGAAAGCGCAGTGGTGGCTTTTTTCCGGTTAGGTTCTTGTTTACATTTCTTTTTTAGGGAAGAAAATGAAGTGGGTGGTACCCGAGGTCACAAGTGGGTCACAGGAGATGGATACTGGGGTCGTGTCATAGCTGTCTGTCCCTTCCTCCAGGCCAGGAGACACAGAGACCTTTGCCCCTTTCTTCTCCCCACAAGAACATGCCTGGTCTGGGGGACAGGCGGCATGTCACGGCTTCAGTGGCTGATGCTGTCAACTGCAGATAAATACAACCAAAACAGACTCAGAAAATTATTTCCTCTTAATGGAAAAATTATCAGGCCCCGAGCAGCCTGATCTAAGGGCTTTTAGAAGCACAGAGAAATACACTCAAGCCTGCTCTCCGGCTCCTCTTCTCCCCACTGTCCCTCGGAAGGGTGGGGGGTCTGCAGAAACCATCTTCTCCCGGGCTGCTGTGCAAGAGCTCCACACGCATGTCTGGCTGGTCTGGCTTGCAAACAATAGGAACCCAGAGATCATGGCTCAGGATCACAGAGTTAGGTTGCTTGGGGTCTTCAGGGGTGTGAGCTTGAAAGGACGTTAGAAATCACCCTGCTCATCTCTCTCATGTCCCAGATAATTAAATTGTGGCCCAGAGAGAAGAGACTTGGCAAAAGTCCATGGCCACTTAGCAGCTGGATAAGAAACCAGAGATTTTCGCTCAGAATTCCCTTTCCCTTACCCCAGCAGCCTGGTCATCTGTGCAGCCTTGTGAAGCCTCTTGTATCAGGCGCTCAAACAAACATAGGCCCCCTGGCCCAGGGCACTGCATTCCAGGGAGGTAGGCTCTTTATTCAGTATGGTGCTTTTGGCATATTATGTGGTTTTTCCAGAGTAATTTTACTTTGTTCTCCTTTTTTATGCTATTAGAGGGAAACCCAGGGCTGTGGGCAGGTTAGGCCAGCCTCTACTGCTGAGCTGCACCCCAGCCCTACACTGCTTCCTTTGTACACTGCCGTGGCTCCTGGTATACAGAACAAACAATCTGCCCTATTACCTCTTGGCTTGTCATGTGCTTTGATTAATGCAGTGTCAGGGGATGTGCCACGAGCAGAAGTTTACACGTGCTTGTGTGGCGTGGCTGTGCTGTTTGTGTTTCTGCAGCCTGCCATGGGGCTCCCAGTCCCAGAATTAGTGACACGTGGACCAGATTCGAGCACAATCCTCAGTCTAAAACAGTGTAGGCACCCTAGTCAACATAAATGCTTGTTGATACAAATCTGTTTTTTTGCGGTGGCGTCACAGCAGAAGTCTAACTACTACAGTGTTCCATCTTCCTGCTTGAGCAGTCTCCCTTCTCACGGTCATTGGGACCTCCTCAGAATTCCCAAAGAATGGAAAAAAAAAAAACAACCAGAAGTGGTTCTATCATTGTGGTGAGACCTCCAAGGCCTTCGCTGTAGGAACTAAATATGGTTCAGGTACACCTCCTTTTCTCCAGGGTTTACTCATGACAGAATGCTGACTGTATTACTTAGGACAGACTAACTACTGTCTCAAACAATCCTAAAATCTCAATATCTTGATTTCTTAGTCGGTGTCCTGTTGCTAGAGCAAAATGCCCAAGACTAGATACATCACATAGGAAGAAGGTTTGTTTTGGCTCATGGTTCGAGAGGTTAGGCTATAATGAACATAGCTTCTAGTGCGGTCTTCCTGGTAGATGGGCAAGTGGGGATGTGTGAAAGAGAAAAGGATGTCCCATTTGTGCAATAGCTAAATTATTCCCACAAGAAAGGCATTAATCCATTCATGAGCGCTCTCCCCAACAACCCAAATACATCCTAGAGCACTGAGAATTCAAGGTTCCAACCCAGGAACTTTTGGTAACGTACTGAAGCCGTAGAACTTGACACCATGCATACTCATCTCTCGGGCATTTCTGATTTCTCCTTATTGGACCCATCCATTCTCATCCTCTTCTCCAGGCTGGACAACCAATCCTAAACTTGACCAGTCTTCTGAGATTCTATACGCCAGTCGCGCCAGAAGCACAAGCTTGCTTTTAATGAGAGAATTGGAAACTATTTTGGATTGTTGACTAGAGGGTGAGGGATGGTGACATTATGAGGCATGTCGGGTTTTAAGAAGTTCTTTCTCTGGCTGGATTAGAATTAACTGAAAGGGACTGAGCTTGCAGAGAGGAAGAAGAATCAGGAGACACCTGCTATACTCGAGGAAAGAGATGGCAAGGGCTTGAACTGGACCTGAAGTGATGGGGTGGAGACAGAAGGGGCACCCAAAGATGATTGCGAGGGGGAGCCATGCATACTTGGTTTGAGAGATGGAACAGGGAGTAGGCGTGGCCACATTCCAGGTGGCAAGCCCCTGGGTCAGCAGTGTACTTCCACAGCCTCTGATTGCCTCAGCCCACCTATTGGCCCCCCTCAACTCAGCTCCACCAAGTAACAAGACTGCCCGGCCCTTCCAATCTACTTGCAAGGAATGTGGAGTTACATTTAATTAAAAGTATCTACACAGAAACGAGATTAATTAAGTCTCTTTTACCCAGGAGCCCTCTCTTTGTGTTCACTTAAATGAGGTTTTAAATGTTGTCTCAATGTTATATCTGGGCAAGATTTCTCCAGACAACACTTCGTGTGGTTCCAAGGCTCCCAAGTACCTGGCTGGAAATTATTTAGTGATGAGAACAATCCAAGGACAGTCTTCTTCCCCCTTAGTCAGCTGAGCTCCGGGCAGGTGGGGACCTTGGACAACAGAAAGTGGAATTTTATAATGAAATGGTGGAAAGTTCTCTCAGACAAGAGCTGCCTCCCAACAAGACTACCTCTTGATGCATAACAGGTGGTCTAGTATGCTCTTTTGAGTCCTGTTTATGGAGTGCTTCTGTGATTGAAGTTGTTCTGAATACAAACATGGCCTCCAGCCCTCACGCAGCTGCTGCACTACCACTGCAAGCAAGATTCCACTCGGAGTCAAAGTTTCACTCATACAGTTAAACTTGGAATTTCAGGGTTAGACTCAGAGTAGAGGTCCCCTGTCTGCATTCTGCATTTCACAGGCTGCTTACTTTTACCCTAGAATCTTTTCTCGAAACTAATTTTCCAGAAAAGTTCATGGAGCTGGGACCATTCTAGAAGGTTACAGTGGGAAACTGGAGATGTAAGGCACATGGTAAACATTTATCATCATACAAAATCAAGCATGAGTTGCTCTGTCTGCCTTGAGCTAAGATGTTTATCTGCCTCTGCCTTCCGATATTGGTGCCCCTGTTCTTGGGCCTTTAGACACCGACTTAATTGCACCACCTTCTCTGCTTGCAAACAGCTGATCATGGAATTTCTTGGCCTCCATAATCTACGAATCAACTCATATAAAAACTCCTCTAAAATATGCATTTATATATCTTGTGGCTCCTGTTTCTCTGGAGGATGCCGACTGATACCTTCCCTCTTAGTTCTGTTATTGAAACATAAAGGTGGTCTTCTCCTTTTGGGCCAGTCCCTTTTGTACTGAATAATTAACAATTCCATCTTCTCTCCCAAACTAGGATCATTATTAATTTCATTTGCAAAACATTTACTGAACACTGAGAAGTACAAGGCATTGAGGTGAAAGTTATAGAAGACCCAATGCGAGGAGGGCCTCTTCTTGGACTCAGAAGCTTACAGATTCTAGGAAAGAAGCTGGCTGCCAGGGTGAAAGGGTAACAGAAAGGCTTCTGACTGGGAGACCCGGGTAACAAGGGAAGGATATAAGCTCGGGCCTGGGGCCGACTCTTGGAGAACATCCCACAAAAGCTATACAGCAATCCCTAGAAGATGAGTGTGGGGGGGGGAGGGGTCCAGAAAAGGAGATGCTCCCCAACAGGGAGGCCTAGAGGGGCCGGAGGCACCAAAGCATTATGACACAGGGGAGGAGCCCCAAGGCAGAGCTCAGCACCCTGGTTTCACACTCAGTTCTGCCTCTTACAGTGGGTAGAGCACCCAACAATGGGCCACAGCTTTCTCAATGTAAAGAGATGGGAATCACTCACAAGGTATTGCTTAGGGTTTTGTGAGGATAAACGGAACAGTGCCTGAGGGCCCCTCATGCCCAGGTCTCCAGAAATAGGAGTTTCCCTCCTTCACCTCCTGTCCTGTATCGTAAAATGTACTGTTTTAGTCAGGTGTGTTAGATCCTGGCAAGAGAAATTGACTATGGCAGATTTAAGCAGAAAATGAATTTATTTAGATGGTGCTTGGTGATTCTCACTAATCTGGAAGGTCATCAACAAAGCCAGACTTGGAAAATAAATGTAAGTGCAGAGAGACTATGGCTGGGAACACAGGAGAAATCATGTCCCACCAGTCCCTCCTCAGATGGTACCACCTGTCTGCCGGTGCCCATTGCAGGGATGGGGTTGATCCTGCTGCCAGCACCAGAGAGAAGTGCCCTTGTTGGTGATTTCTCTCCCTGCTTCTCTGTCTCTTGGCTGGGTCAGTCTGGCCTGGCATGGGACAAATACCTGCTTTGCTTGGGAAGTAGCGGAAATTTTCCATTTCTTTAGGGAAATTATGCGCAAGACTCAAGTGGTGGTAAATCCCCATCCTCCTAGGAAGAGACTGCAATTATGTGATGCTACAGAACCCCCGCCACCACCACCAAAAAGCCCCACAAGTGACAAGTGCCCACTGTAGATTTTTACTACCCCATGGCTCTCTTTCACAGCAGTCTTCCCTGACCTGCCCACAGGTGGCCCAGCAGCAGGTGCCTTTTCATCTCCCAAACTTTGTCCCCTAGACCCTCTAGGGTGATAGTCCCAGGAGGGTGGCCAATGCATATATCCCCAGGAGGATGGGATTCTCCAGCCCAGAGTTTCTTCAGCCACACGTGGCTGCCACTGCTCCTGGCTGCCCTGCACACTGGAGCCTGCCCCCATTGATATGGTAAGCACGAGCTGCCTGTAGCCAAAGATTAATTGGTGGGGGATTGGGAGATTTCTCTTCCATAACAATGGGCTTTTCTGCCTGTACTAATAAGATGCCAATTAGGATATTTACATTTTGGGTTCAACTTAAAGTTAGACTGACTTTCCCAGAGGTGGGGCAGAGGGTTGGGCCCTCCTAAACTCGCTGTCAACTAGGTAGATGTCATAGTGGTCCTCCACAGGGCAAGACAGAGCCTTTCTCTGGGGACTCTGGGAAAGCTGCAAGCTCCAGCAGGACATTCAGAGGAAGTGGAGTCCCCCACACAACGCCTTCTTCAGTTAGGTACCAACTCCTTGAAGTGGCTTCAGACAGTGTCTTATAACATGCGCCAAATGTTGCTTCAGGAAACACACACACACACACACACACACACACACACACACACACACACACACACACGGAAAGAAAAACTCGATTAGACACAAGAAATCAATTCTGTTTTAATTTATTTTCCCTCACCTTCTATTCTCGCCCCTTGCCCAGTCCCTCCTCGGTTTCACATCTAAGGTCACTCACCCTCTCCCACTACTTAGAAGTCCCAGCCAAGGCATCTGGGACATTCTGCCTCTTGATCATTGATTCTGCGGTGCGGGACTCGGCAGCTTTCTCTTCAGAACAGAAAGTAAGCGCGAGCATTACAGGCTGCTGTCTCTCCAACAGCATGCTCAGAACAAACGGTCCCTGGGTCCCTTGCAGCTACTCTGCCTCTTGCTTTGGGCCCACTTCCTGCACCACCTGAAGAGGAGCAGACCGTTTTCCAGCCTGTGCTAGAAGACAGACAACCTACAGAAGAAGGTGCGCACTCCCCCGGGCAGGCGTGCCATCTAACCCTGACCTGCTTCATTTGCTACCGCACCACATGCACCCTGTTTCCCCAGCCAGCTGGAGAGTGCTGAGGGCATGGACCCCAGCTCCTAATTCTCCCCTAGACTCACAGTCCCAAGCTCAGCATTCTTCCACCTACCTGATCTTCCTTGGAGCAGTGGCCCTTCCCCAGGTGGAGAGCAGGGCCGATTTGCAGATGGGAGACCTCAGGCTCCTTCTCGCGCGTAAACTCACTTCCCAGCTCATTTCACTATCCACATTAGTTTCCTGTGGCTGCTATAATATAACAGTAACTTTAAACAATTGAAATCTACTCTCTCATATTTCTAGAGGCTGAAAGTTTGAATCCAACGTGACATAGACTGAAATCATGATGTAAGTTGAGCCACACTCCCCCTTGAGGTACTAGGGGAAAATTCGTCCCTTGCCTCTTCTAACTTCTGGTGGCTGCCAAGATTCTTGGCTCTTGGCCACATCACTCCAGTCCTCAACACCAGCATCTTCACCCCCATCTAGGATACTTCCCCCTATCTCAAGATCCTTAATTTGATCATATCTGCAAAGATTCTTTTGCCAGCTATCATATCTATCATATCCCGAGGCTTCAAAGATTAGGACCTGATACTTTTATAGGCTGCCCTCCAGCCCACAGCACACTTCATCAGGACCTCTTTTGATCTGCCCAAGGGTCCAGAGCTGCCTTCTGAGCCTCAGCTATCCCTTCTGTGATACAGATGATCCTGCCAATCTGCCAACTGCTTGACAGAGTGGCAGTGAAGACTGAGAGGTAATTCATATATAGATAGAGGGAAGGCTTTTTCTAAGCTGTAAAGTCACACACAAATGCAAGACAATATTATTGCACTGGGAGAGTGGCAAGTTTAGCACTTGAGAAAACTATCAGATTTTAAAACATGTGAGGGAATAGGAAACCAATGTTATTCAAAAACCTCATTTACACCCCACACCAAAGGCTTCCACCCTCGCTGCCTCTGGATTCTCCTGTGGCTAGAGGGGTGTGACAAAACCTGTCTTGGGGTGGCTTTGTGGCCTGAAAACAAATCATTCTTCACAGCTTGCTCCCAAGTCCAATAAGCCAGAAGGAATTGGTAGAGAGATTTTAACGATATGTATTTCAAGAAAAAGATGAAAATGTGTCTACTTTTAGGAGATATAGTAAAAATGCATCAGCCTCACAATAAACTTTGCAGAGAAGATGCATTGAGGGGAAACATATAATGCAGTCAAGGCAGTAATATCTCATTTATAGGGAAATCTTCCCCGAAAGCTATTAGAATTTGCCCCCTACCAATGTCTGTAGCACAGACTCTGCAGAATGGGGTATCACCTCTCCAGAAACCACCAGCTTCTGTGGAGTACCCAGTTGGCTCAAGATAGCCATTGCTTGGCCTGTCCTTGAAGTTCTTGTAAGATACATGGGTTGAGGGTTGGAGGAATGGCACAGCAAGCACTAAGTACCTGAGTTCGATTCCTCAGCACCACATAAGCCAGGTGTGGTGGCACACGCCTATAATCCCAGCAATTGGGAGGCTGAGACAAGAGGATTGCCATGAGTCCAAGGCCAGCCTGGGCTCAATAGTGAGTTCAGGGCCAGGCTGGGCTATAGAGTAAGAGCTTGTCTCAAAAAAAAAAAAAATGATACACAGAATGAAAGAGTTTGTAAGCCAGTCTTACCAACCATTGGCACCAACAGCCCTGAAAACCAAATCCAAACCATGCCATTCTTTAAAATAAAGTTTTATTGGGACACAGTATCCTTAAATGATCTCTGGATGATTAGCACTACACAATGAGTTCAATAATTCCAACTCAGAATGGCCTTCAAAGCCTAAAGCTGTCACTATCCAGCCCTTTGGAGAAAAAAGTTTACTAGCAAAATAAAAGACAGATGATAGGAAATACAGAGGAAGACTTTGTAGAAATGGGAAAAGGATTAGGAGACAGGGAGCAACTGGGATATGGAGAGAGGATCACCAAGTAAAAATGGTTAAATGTATGTGCCATTTCCTCACGTTGAGTGTAGTTATTAAGTGCTACAAACATATACTAATAAAACTGATAAAGAGGAAAAAAGTTTACCAATAACCAAATGATATCACAAGCCTGTAGGTTTTTAGGCAAAAGTGCCCAGAAAATTAACAAGAGGCCTGGGGATGCAGCCCAGTTCTGGAGCGCATATCTGGCACATAGAATGTCTCGCGTTTAATCTGTAGCACTAAGAAAACAAAAATGACCTCGCTACCTAACGTTCTGTAGCTACGGTGTGCTCTAGGCACTGTCCTGCCTCTCTATGGCCCGATCTCTTCTCGACCCTCACAAGCCGGCCTGGGAAATAGCACAGGTGAGGCTCAGCTAACCTAAACAACTTCCTCAGACCTCAGCGGCCAGACCTGTGGTGAGGGCTGGGGTGGCAGCCCCGTGTGCCTGGCTCCACAACCTGACCTTCTAAGGATTCTGGGTAGGCAATCCCCAAACCTTCTTCCCATCTTTGTAAGCTTCCAGTTGTCGGGGTGTCGCTTCCTGTACCTACTCGTGGGTACCGTGTCCACTCAGCAAAGGAAATGCTTTCCTAGGCCGCTTCCTGTCCCTCCCATCCTCTGTCCCTGCCACCCCCTTTTCCCACCGCGGCTCCCTGGTCCACCTGACTTTGTTCCACGTTTCTGCAGGACCGTGCGTCCCACGTCGCCCCTCCTGTGCCCTTCCTGTGCCTCTCCCACTCTGTCCCGCAGCCTCTAGTGTGCACCTAACTGCTGACGGGCAGCCAGGCATTTGCATTCCACTTCCCGGGCTGTTCAGATCTCACCTGCAATTCTTCTGACAAATCCTTATCAGCGATGCCCATGGCGGAGTCTGTGGCGACTTTGTTCATTCTTATTAGCTCTGCACAGATTAGCTCTTCACAGCGCTTGGCTGGTTCATACCGATTCCTGA
Source organism: Ctenodactylus gundi (assembly GCA_004027205.1). Classification (NCBI taxonomy): domain Eukaryota; kingdom Metazoa; phylum Chordata; class Mammalia; order Rodentia; family Ctenodactylidae; genus Ctenodactylus; species Ctenodactylus gundi. The sequence continues at coordinate 115,610 of PVKB01001587.1, forward strand.
TAAATGTTGTGACTGATTTTCCTGACTTGGGAGCAGAGCGGTTGGGGACTAGGGCTGGGGTGGACGTAGAGGCCCTGGAGGAGACGGTGGTGGCTTGGGGAGGGGGCGGGTGGAACGAGGGAGCGCAAAGCGCGGGCAGGATTACATCTGGGCTATGAAATATTCATCACATGCCCGCCAGAGCGGGTCAGCCCTGCTGCCCAGCAACCAGCAACGGCTTCTCCACTAGGCAGTGCTTTGAAATGCACAGGCTGGGCAGGCCGGGGGCACCCACCCTTGGCTGAGAAGCTTCTGAGAGAAGGGGCAGAGGAAGTTAAAAGAAGGAGAACAAACCAGCTCACTTGGGCTTCGCTGTCCTCCACCGTCCCTCCTTCCTTGCCCGCTCCCCGCGAGCAGCATTTGATGGTGGAATACTGATGCTGTGGGTAGATGATAGCTGCTCCCACAGGAGTCCTCTTCACCCTCTCCGCTCCGGGGAGCCTTCCTGAGAACTCCAGCCCAGTTTTCCCCTCCTTTCCATCAGCTCTTGCTCCCCAGTCTGAGGATTTTTGACAGGTGCTGGTTAAAAAAAAAAAAATTCCATATTTCCCAACTACGTTGGATTCTGCTTAAAAACTTCCATGTACCCCCAACACCCCCCAAGTTGGGAACATAGGATGGCTGGCACATGGGAGAGACATTTCAAACACCTCTGCTGAATTAAATCCATTCCCCCAGCAAGGTAGCCAAGATGCCATTGTCCGTGCTATACCAAATGCATAGTACACTTTCTTTCTAAGCCTAGACGTGACTTTCCAGTTCTTCTTAACACAAGACTCCAAACTGCCACTTTTGAATCAAGTGGAATTAACTAGGAGATAAAAATCTACTTGCCATCTTGGATTTTTGATAGCCCCCTGTAATCTCTTTGACAGCAAGAACCGGTTTCATGTTCTAAGACTCTGGCACAGTACCCAGCATAAAACAAGTGTTCGTACATATTTTGGAGATGAAATAGGTGGCTATTTGTAGACATGAGTATGCATCCCAAGCCCCCTGTGAACTTACAAAAGAAAGCTATTTAGTGCTTTCCTGTAGGTATCTTGTCAATGCCCCAGGTCTCAAAAACATCTGTGTCCCCCAAATCCCTCCTGCTGTGCAGTGATCATACTACTGGACTTTTCAACCATGAAAAATAAAAGGCGCATGCTTTGAAAAGCAGAAATCTCCTTCTCACTGCCCTTCACCGCTGCCCACAAGTATGAACTTTGGTGTCCAGCTGTCTCAGCCTGGAGAAACCCAAGTCATACCAACCACATGCCCTCTCTCTCTCCAGTCACCGGAAGATAACTTGTCCTTTCTACTAGAAGGCCCGGAAACTCTTGGAGGCCATCTCTTGTTGCAGCCACAGTTTACTCATTAGCCTTTTGCCAGATTTATCTTCTCCCCGGTAGCCCGCTGTGCGTTGATTTGTCCTCCTGTCACCAGGACTAATGTTGATGGCAGCACCCCCCGGGGGCGGCGGGAGCGCCAGCCTCCTGCCAGAGGCCTCAAGGAAAATGGATGAGCAACTGACCTGCAAAATAAATACCAGGCTTCCAGGTTCTGATAAAGATTAAATATTGGAGGAGTCATTTCAAATGAATATATAAAAGCAAATGGAAGAAGCCTTTCAGACACCGACAGAGTGAAATACAGGCAAACAAAGAGCGATGTCTTTGGGGACATTCAACGGCCGAGAAGTTGGAGGCCCTGAATGGCTTCTCCCAGCTTCAGGAGGGATTCCAAAGCTGTCGTCCGCGTTTCTCCCTCCCTCCGTTCCCCACCCACGTAGTGGAGAAGAGAAAGCGCTAAGCTCCAAGAGCTTTCTGCCAGCGGGATGCTGGAGTCAGCACTGCTGCCGCTGGCCCATCTAACCGAGGGAGAAGCCCCATTACTCAACACCATCTGCCTTGGGCGTGGGGCAGCCAGGAGCAGGATTATTGGCGGGAATGGGGCTCTGAGGCCCCAAAGGGGAGAGATACCGGGGAAGAGCAAGGTCAGGCGTTGCCGAGACAGGACGGGAGTGGGGAGAAAAGCCAATGTGAGCAGATGGAGCCGGTGTTCCTTGGGCCTGGGGCAGAACTTGATTCCTTCACAGAAACTAGAGCAGTAGACTACATATCCGGGGACTCCACGTAACCGGAATTTCCTGTCTAGAATCAAAGTGTGCTTCCCATGGAAGAGAACAAGGGGGAGACGGAGGGCTGACTGCCTCATGCCTGTCTCGGGTTTGGTACTGTGTTTTGCATTTTGTATTCCGTGTGTCATTGGCCCTCGTGACAGCCCAGTGAGATGGGTATTGTCCCCCACACTTCACAGAGAGGACTCTGAGACCAAAGAGATGAATGACTGCTCGGGAGCGTGGAGAGAGGAAAGGGGAGCTCCGGTGACTGAGTTCTTATAGTGGGCTGGGCATTACTTTATCTAATTATTCCTTAAAGCCCTGGGTTGGGAATATTATTGATCTCATTTTATAGTTAGACAACAGAGACTCTATGAGGTTGCGCATATACACAGGTTTAAAGCAATGGTCCCTGTTACGTCTGTCTCCAAATTTTGTTCTCTTTCCAACAGAAATGATATGCAGACAGCCTTAAGGAAGTGAAAATATCCACCGAGCGTCACTGAGTCTTAGGTGATGCTTTCAACTTGGTTGGAGCCATAGAAACTGAGCCTTAAATGGGGTTGTATGTGGGGGATTAGGGGGGATACAGTTTTTCATCCTTTTCCTCAGTTAATGACAATAGTACAAACAGCCCCAGGGCCCTGATTCCTCCTGATTCCTGAGAGAATTCAAAGTGATAGAACTATAAGTCCACACAAAGAGCTTTTCTTACCATCGTATGCACACATCTTCACACCACAGGAAACGAGGCTGCGGAATGTCCTGGCCGCACAACTCCAGGGGGCACTAATCACATACGACAAAACCTGCTGTGGCCACTGTGGTGGCTCAGACTCCCAGCCCCATCTCCCTCTAGGGTGCTGCTCTCTCCTCCTCTGTAGAACAGGGGGAAGGTGTTGTCTAGTAGCAAGAAGCGAGGAGGGTAACTTCAAGGGCATTTCTTCAGGGAGGCTCTGACCCTCTTTCCTGCTGTGATGGGCTGGTCGGGAGGCAGCCGGCCTCAGGACACTCAGATCCACAAATACAGATTAAGTTACTTGCTTGGTGCCATCCTCCGCGCTGGCCGCTGGGAACACAAAGAGGAGGAGGACAATCCCTGCCCTCAAGAAGCCCTCTCACTTATCTGATGAGGGAGATAGAGACAGATCAATTAATTGTGTTCAGGTCTGTAACAAAAAAACCTTGCCTCTCTGCGAGGCAAATTGCCCGCCCCAACACACCCTTTCATTCCATTGTCTCAAAGAGTCTGTTGTTTTCCCAACTGAGTTTTAGAAAAGGAGTGAATGGCTGGTGAGGTTAAGAGACCTGCCCGTGGCTTTACCTTTCAAAGCTGTTTTTGCCTGGGGACCCTTCTAACTCTGGGTGTCTCTAAGTACTGCCTCAGTCCACCGTCTCCCTCAGGGAACCAGCCCGCCTGCCCACCACCCAGCCTCCTGCTTCTGGAGAACCACAAGCCTGCTGGCTGGCAGGCCCCTCGTGGCCCTGCAGGGCTCCCAGAGTCCAGGTCACTGGCCTGACAATCACAGCAGAGAGGTTCTATTGAGTCAGAGAAGAATGAAGTGCCCAGACCAATTCTCATCTCCTGGCCTTCCCTTCCCTTTCATATTACCCTGCTGCTGTTTCCTTAGGTACCAGGGCAATTTAGCAAGTGTGTTTTGCACCAGCCCAGCAATTTCTGCTATTAACTCTCCCCGGACTTTATCAGGGCCATGTCTTCTGCTCTTTCGTGACCACCCCTAACTGCAACAGGCAGCACCCTGCTCACCCGGGATTTGACCCACTCTTGGAATGGTGTCACGTGACTCCAGTAGCCGGTCAGACCCTTGATAATACCTCTGCATTGCTTTGAAGACTTTTTACAACAGAAATAACCAGGTCCATTTTACAATAGCAGAAACTGAGTGCCACTTGTAGTTCTGGACCCGCCACATGGAGAGGCTGCCTGCTCAGTCCCGCATCCAGGTATCTTTTGCCTCCGTATTTCCTGCCATCTTTCCCCAAAGAAAAAGCAACCTCCTCCTCCCTCTTCTCCATGCTTTGGATCCATGCTTTGGCCCAAGGTGATATTCAAAATATTTAACATCCTCTAAGACAAGGGCATCAACCAAGTGGAACAAATGCCTCAGGGCCCAGCGTGGAACTGAAAACTTCCCCTGATGGGCCAGGTTAAAGCCCTTAGAGTTTATCTCTTGGAAGTTTGTGGGGTCTTGGAAGAAAGCTGGGAGTTGACAGAGAGTGGCAGCTCTACAGGACCTCAGGGCAGTGAGTCCATTGTATTTCAATATTTGATCAACTCACACAGCCCTAGTGCCAGAGCACCAGCCCTACTTGTGAATGCTAATACACCAGGCTTTAATTTCAATCACTCTTTCTTCTCCCCATTTCTCTCTCTCTCTCTCTCTCTCTCTCTCTCTCTCTCTCTCTCTCTCTCTCTCTCTGTCTCGCTGTCTCTCTCCTTCTCTGTCTCCTTTTCTCTTTCTTCTGTATAATATAAAGGTGAAAGACAGTGGCAGGTTCATTCTAGTACTGTGAGGTACCTCGCATGGGATGAGGACATGCCGGGGTCTGTAGATGAACAAAATAAAAAATTAGAAGATGCTGGAAATTACTGCATGCCTATTAAAAAGCAGCCAGGCTGAAGTCGTCATGACTAGCAGGCAGGGCCTGTAGCTCCAGGGAAGTGGTACTTAAGGGAATTTGCAATTAAGAGAAGCTTGGAGCCTTGCCACAAATTGCTTCTCTTGCCTTTCTTTTCTTCTTTTTAATTTAGAAAAGAATCACAAAGCAGGGATCTAAAGGGAAGATGACAATAATGTAAAGTGACAGGTGCCAGTTTGGCAGGAAACACCAGGAAGACCAAGCTACTTACCTGTCGCATTCCTGCCTGTGCCACAAGTGGAGTGCTCATCTCAGTCTGGAAGGCAGAGTCTTGGTGGCTGTCCAGGGACAGCTGTCCAAATTCCTGAGAACCAAGCTCAGCATCCAGGTCCCTCCAGCCCACCCTGGGTAAACATGGGCATCTGCAGGCAGGAGCCCCAGCCCCAGCGGGCATGCCCACTCCAGGAATACTGCCTACTACAGCTGTCCTGTGGGGGCAGGAGGCTGCCACCACCCAGTCCAGTCTTTCCAGGGGCCTGGCAGCCCTCTCTGCCAGGAGCTTCATAAATCTTTGAAAAGGGCTCGTTTCTGTTTTCAGGAGTAATTGACACGAGTCCTGTGAGAGAAGGTTTGTAGCTAAAGGCTGGGACACGAGGAGAACCAGGGGCTGCTTCTGACGGCCAGCTGTATGGGTTAGCAGTCAGTCTTTGAGCTTCCAAGTCTGACTGTGCATGAGAATCATGTGTGGAGCTTGATAACATCATGGGGAAGACCCACCTGCAGGTATTCAGAAGAGCCTGGGTGGGACCTGAGGATCTGTACGTGGTTGTGGGTGTGTGGGTGTGGCTGTGTTTGAACTCCCTACTTGGGTGTGACTTAAAGGCAGTTCCGAACCAGCAGTCCACACGCAAGAATTGGAAGCTTTTCCCAGTAGCTGCCTAACAGCAGTCATGCTGCCTTAATGATTTCTCTAGAGGTTTTACTCGGTTAAAAGGGGGGTTACCATGACACCTTAATCAGCTGCCCAGCTCCTTTCCTCTATGGCGGGAGTCCCCACCCCCAGGTAGAAGACTGGTACTGCTCTGTGATCTTGGAAAGACCAGGCTACTGGAACAGATGAGCCTGGAGCAGGAAGTCGGCAGGGAGGGAAGCTCCGCCTCCTGTCAGCTGCTCCTATTAGATTCTAATGCAGCTGCTGATCTAAAAGGAGGCGGTGCCCTGCTCCCTGCTCCCCACCCCCCTGCTGCTTGTCACTTCAAAGCTTTCCTCCAACACCCTACTCATAGCCAACGCACCCTCTCCCCTACCCGTTCTCCACATCAGAAATCTCAGGGATGCCGCTGCATGGCAGAAACTGGTAGGCCTAGGGAAGAGATGCATGTGTGTATGTCCATAGGTGAGCATTTGTGGTGTGTGTGTGGTACATGAAGGGGAGTACTACCAGGATGGAGCCCCCCGGGGGGCTGGCCCAGTCTGTCTCCCATCCTTAGGGGCACTCAGCTCTCCCTGACATGCTTCACTGTCACTTGGACAGCTCCGCTGTCACTGGCATCCCTCTACAGCAGCCGAGGTTCCCATCTCATCGTAGCCATGGCATCGTATGGCATTTCACGCTTATGTTCATACATGCCATTTCACTTTATCTCTACAGCAACTCTACGAGGTAGCCTGCGTTTCTCCATTTCACAGATGAGAGACCAAGTTCAGAAAGGACCAGGAACTTGTTAAGGGGCCTGCAGTGACTAAGAATGAGGCAGAATGGGGCCTCTTACACTTTCTCCCTGACTCTGAATGCCAAGTCCTGCCTCCGGTAGGCAAGGTTAAAGGTGCCGGCTGCCTGTAGGTTCCAAGGACGTTGGTCTGTAAGAATCAGCAGGTCATATGTACTCTCTAAGCAGAGAAAAGGTGATCTGTTCTCTTTCAAATGGGGTAGGAATCATAGAGCCGCTCAGATCTTACCTTGTCCAGAAGAGAACGACCTCTGTAACCTTCAACAGTGTTCTCAATTGTTTGTCTTCTGAAACCATAAGGACACACACACACACACACACACAGAGAAGCCAAACCTCTGGATCAAGGACCCCAGGGCTCTTCCCTCACTGTACAAGAGTCTCTGCAAAGACAAAGACACTCTCCCTTCCCAGAACGTGCTCCAAAATCCAGATTGCTGGACCTCCGTGTCCTGGAATTAGGATCGTTGTCTTGGGCTGGTCACAGAAGATGGGCTGAAATTTGATACCACTAGATCCGTTGGAAATTCAGGGTTCTAGGTTCTAACCCATCACCTTTTTCACTAGAGTAGCTGTCTCACTTCTTTTTACTTCTCTTTTCTTGAATAAAAATTGTTTTGGTCATGCTGGGCATCTTCTTGGATGCAACAAGGTGTGATTTCTCGATAGCCTCTCTCAACACAACAGGTAGGAGCTGTCGTGTCGGCTGTTGTGCTAAGTGACTTGTGTATGTCATCTCATTTAATGTCCATAATGACAAAGAGCTCTTGTCAACCCTACTTAGGAACTGAAACACAAGTTCAGAGAGGTTAAGTAACTTGCTTACCATCAAATGACTGTCAAGTGGCGGAGAGGGAACTCCAGAGTGCCAGGTCTTGTTTAATCACGTTGCCATATTTTCTTTCTTAATTGCTTACAACGAGTGTCTCTTTTTTCCTCTTGGAAACAATATTCCTCTTCATGAAAATGAAGTTATTTTAGTTAAGAAGCAGAAATGTGTATAACACAAATTCAGTGTCACCATTCAGCCAGAATTATATCAAAATACCCTAGGAAAATACTATTATCCATGGCAATCAGCCACCATTTTGTACTACAAGGTTCTTCTCCCATGGAATATCTTTTGTACTTTCTAGCCAGCATCCTCTCAGCCTTCCTTGGATGTAAAGAACTCCAATTTTCCTCTGAGCACTACTCTTTTCTCTGTTTTGAATACATTCTGCTCTAAGGGGTCGGGTGGTAGAGTCAGCGGACTGGCCAGTCATTTCTCAGGCTAAAGTGATGGTTCCAAGTATGGTCCTGTGACCCACATAGATCTAATGAGGCACAAGGACATTTCAAAAAAAAAAAAAAAAAAAAAAAAAGGTATGAGCCAATTGAGAACTTTAGGCTTGGCCCTGGCAGGATATGGACCGCAAGCTAAAGTCAGCCATTTTGCCACCACAAAGCTCTACTTGAGAAAGCAACTTACAAAGAAGGTGTGATGGACAGAAATGCCCTTACATCTAGCCATTCCTGAAAATCAAGATCTACCCTTTGATATCTTCAGTTATGTGTGCTAATAAAATCCTCCATTGATTTAAGCTTCCTTGAATCTTGTGGTAAGTTCCTTAAAACCAGAGTTCTTACTGATAAAGGAAAAAGCAGAATTACAGAATTCAAGAGGCCCCATTATCTGGCTTCAAAGCCTGTCCTGGCAGAAAGCGACTTACTTGCAAGATGAAATCACCTTTCTGGAAAGACCACAATCCACCCTGCATTTCTGAGGATTCTTGCTCCTCTGAACCTAGGTACCTGGATTTCACCTGAGAACAGAGGTCCCTTATAGGACCACTGAAACTACCAGGTTTGGGAGTCAGAAGAAGCAGCTCTCTCCTTCTCTCAGATGTGAGATTCATCATTGCTGCCTGCAGAGGGCCAGGGCACCTTGCAGCAGTGCCCTCCTCTTACCAAGCCTGAAAGGACACATTCCTGTTTCCAGCTCCTCTCTTCCCACTTTGCTTCCTGTGGCCATGCGCTGAACAGCTTTCCTCCGGCCCTCTGCCCTGGCCTTCTGCCATTGCAGGCTGACCAAGGGCCCAAGACCCCTGCAATAAACCTCTTCTCTGTTATGTTGTGTGTGTGTCAGCTATTGCATGTGGTGGCTCCTACTTCCCCCAATTCCTACAGGAGGGCGTGGTCCCCTCTCCTTCCGTAGTGGCCGGGTGCCTGCTCCCGGCAGGCACGACTTGGAGTTGGACGCAGAGCGGGCGCCTGGCGCGGGAGGGGGCGAGGTTCCTGGGCAGCCTTCTTGGGGCGGGGGTGCCCCTTGGGCCCCTTGGTCACTTTCTCTCGCAAGGGATCGCGAGTAGGTGCGCTCCTCCCGCCCTGGAGCGTGGCTGATTGGACAAACAAAAGCCTCCAGTTAAACGTTGGCGGGGAGAGAATTGCAGGGGCTCTCGACAGCAAATTAGGCATTTAAAGCCAAGCACAGTGGCTTTCGGAGATTAAATGCATTATAGATTTGCTAAACCAGAGGCGATCCAAAGAAAAGGTAGACGGATCATTGCTACCCTCCAGGCAGCCACGCAGGCCGGCAGGGACGCGGAGCGGCCGGCGCAGTCACGCCGACTCGCATGCGAGACACGCGGGCTTAATTTTTCATTTGCAATCAAGGCCACGTTGCCCCTTCTTGGAGTCCCAGAAACACGGGGCCTTTCTCGCTTCCTTTCACGGGCCTCGCTACCTGTAGAAGGAAAAATTATCCGGAGATAATGGTGCTGATTATGGGATGGCAAGTGGCTGGGAGGCTCAGCAGGAGCCCACAGATGAGGAGCCTGGGGTAGGGGGGGGGGGCGGGACATGGAGCTGGGGATGGCAGGAGCCCAGGCCCGGTCCCTTACTGTCCTCCCAGGTCCTGGTGGTCCTGTTACCCTGAGGATTAGAACCAGGAGTCCTGTATCTCTGCTCTGAATGGGAGACGGCCTAATTCAGGGTGACATTTTGACTTCTTGGAAAGTTCATTTGCGTCATTTCGTCCCCACCTTTCACACAATACAAGAAAACGAATAAACAATTTCAAGATGCAGAGAATTCAGAGGAGGCTGTGGCCCAGAGCATTGAAGATGAAGGGGAAGATGAGATCCTCCGAGCCAGAATCAGGGGCTCTGGGGACCTGGCTCCTTGTCTCTGCCCCTGGCCCAGAAGCACGTTTGGAGAGTCTGAGGGAGGCTGGGGCCCCCAGAGTCCCACCTCTGCACCGTGGGAGTAGAAGCAGTAGCAGGGGAACATAGTTTTTTTGTGCCTCACACCGCAGAGGGGACAAGGTAGCAGTCCATGTCCTCCTGAAGAAATACCACAAGGGACTTGATGTGTCCTCATCTCTCCTGAAATCAGACAAAAGAAAATTAACTCAAGCTGCAACTAAAAAGACTCAGGACTCAGGTTAGACCGGAAAAAAAAAAAAGACTTATCACAGAGGGGAGTTGTTAAAACACGAAATTGGATACAGGAGGTCTCCAAACCTACTTTGCTTTAGTGCTTTGAAACTCTCAGCAAAGATAGACTACGCACGTGGCCCTCAGTGGACGGGTGGTCGGGCCCCAACATGTGTTCAGCGTCCCCACCTGGCTTAGTTATATCTGCTGTTTATCAAGCCCCTCCTATGATCTGACATGTATCTGGGCGCTCTGGATGTACCAAATCATAGAATCCCAGGTTCCCACCTAACAGGAGGGGGTTGAAACTCTAAAACAAGGACACAAAAGTTTGGTGGCACTGCCAAGGTCAGCATGAGCAGACCCTGGGCTTAATCTGAACTGAAATCACTCTGTTAAGGAACACTCTCACTCTAGCAAGAAAGAGGTCCTGTGGATTCTGAAGACTTTTCCCTGCAGCCTCCAAGGCTAATGTCGGGGGGGGGGGGGCGCGTCCCACCTGCCCCCTTTCCAAAGATGGTTGCAGAGCCCTGAGCTGGGTTTGTGCACATGAAGGGGTGCCTCTCGGCTCCTGGCTGGCAGAAAGCACCTGGCCCCAGGACATCAGAGACTGCAGAGCTGACAGCAGCCACCTGTGATCAAATATTCCTTTTGCTCCTTTCTCAGACGTGCAGAGTTGCTGCCACAAGGTTCCTGTCAGTGTGGTGGCACGGGCCATTAGTCCTAAGAGAGAGGAGGTGCCCTCAGCCCTCAGAGAACAGGGTGGGGTGGCTCCAGATTCATGTTCACGTTCCTGGCAGTTTGAGACTCAGGCTCATGACCTGGTCACTCCACCTCTGTCGTAAGAGATGCGTTCTAACCATATGACTCTCAGAAAAATATCCCAGCTGCTCCTGCTTTCCCCAACCAACTAGTTCCCATAGGCATGGGGGCTGAGGGCCCATGGGTGCTGAGCAGGGACCACAGGCCAGGGGTGATCATGGAGACAGGGACTTGGCGAGTCTTGACTCATTCACTCCTTGCTCTGCATCCTTAGGGACAAGTCACTTGTTTTATCCTCCATTTCGTCATCTGGAAAGAGTAAAAACGAAAATATCTGAGAAGTCCCGATGACCTCTTGCATCTGTAGTGAGTGGAGCTGTGCCCGCCGAGTGGGGATGGGACTCTGTGCGCTCTGACCTCTCTGCTGTTATCATTACTACTCTGCCCTTCCCCAGTGAGAAGGTAGCGCAGGTCGCTGTGTAACAAAGAGGAGGGATGCCTCTATCTGCTATGGAATCTCTAACCAGACGGCTGTCCTGGGCTGCATCACGGTGGCGGAACCCGTCCTGCTGAGGCAAGGGCCTTGCTCTATAGCACAGGCAGAGAGACAGGGCTGGGCCCCGAGGGTTCCCAGTGGGTGCTGAGCTAGCTCACAAGTCCTTTCTCGGGAGCCTTATTCCAGGGCCGCCTAGAATGGCTGGTCAATGCGCACCCTGAGAAGGCAGTGGTGAGGACCCAGCCCAGGATCCTGTGCGGCTGCGTTCCGAGCGCAGTACCCTAAAGGTGCTCGCTCTCCTTTCTCCCTTCTTCCCTCATTTCCTTCCTTCCTTTTCTTCTTCCTTTCTTTCCTAGTTTACGTTTATTGAGCCTACATCCTCCTCCTTCCTTTTCCCAGCAGCACACACCCCTGCGAAGGCAGAAGTCACACCCAGCCTCTTAGGGGCGGGGTAGGAGACGGATCCTCAAATTATCAGGCAGGGGCTGGCGCCTGGGCGGGGCTTGGCTCCAACTTTGTTTCCTTACTCAGTCTGGGCAGCTTCGGCAAACACTCTGAGGCTGGGTAGTAGAAACAACAGACATTTATTCCTGTCAGTTCTGAAGCCTGGGATGTCACAGGTCCAAGATCCCTCTGCCTTGGCTCTTGGCGAGGGTCTCCTCACAGGGCAGAAAAAAGGAGCTCTGCCTTCCCGGTTTCATCCAAATCCCACCCCCCAAATCCATCACAATAGGGGTTAAGACTTCAACACTGGTTTTGGGGACACACACACACACATAGTCAGTCCATAGTGCTTATTAATACAGACGATCTTGGTGCTGTGGTGAGGGAGCGGACGGCAACGCTTTATTCACAGGGCCCAAACTCGCTCTGGGTGGCCCTAGGCGGGGGTCAGCCAGATGCCTGGGGCTCCCTGAAGGGGCTGTGAGGGTGCAGACTGGAGAATAAAGAGGAATGGATGCCTCGCACTTTCCCTAAGGCCCTTCCTGATGCCAGACAGGCTGCTCCTTGGCCAGGTGCCTCTCCGTGTCTATTTAAGAAAGGCCATGGGGGCCAGAGAGCAAGCAAAGTGTCAGGGTAAGGGAGAGAACGGCCGGTGTGTGCACGTGCAAGTGGGCAGATCTGATTGACAAGATCTGGGAACAGAGTTCCTAGATTCAATCAGTCTCTGCACTCTGGCAAACAGTTCTGAGAGGCAATTAAGTGAGATTGGAAGGGGCACCCACCGGAGAGGGAGGCGAGGGGGCGGGTGCGGGGAGAGGGCTGCACACAGATGGGGCCCAGGCTCTGGCTGTATCCCTTTCCTGTCGTTCCTGGGGCCAGGGTTTAGGAAGGGCACTATGGCATCCCCTCTGGGACCTACATGGCTTGGAGCCCCCATGTCAGGATGGCTCTGACCCATCCGCAGTGATACAGCCAGTGAAGCTGGGGGTGGTGGTGGTGGGGCACAGCCTTCTTCCGGCACACAGTAGGTGCCCGGCAGATGTCGGAGATTCTGGTCCTCCGTGGAAAGGCCATGGCTTCCTCAAATATCTGTCCTCAGCCCACCCTCCCTCATGGGACTTAGTCCTGGGGATGGGGCAAGCACAGTGATCCTTTCTGGGTTCATCCCTGCTCTGCCTGGCAGATGCGCATCTGGAGAATCCCCAGGAGAGTGTTTCCAAGACCTTGTGGTGGTTAGGGCCGAGCATCCACTTAATTGGCTTTGGGTCTGCCAGGGGGTTGGGGGTGCACATTTCTGGATATGTCTATTTGGGTCATGGAGGCATGTCCTTGGGTGCTGGAGTACTATGTGTGGTCCCTCAGGTCTCCCTCACGGGCATCGTTCCCTGATCTGCTTCCTGGCTACCATGAATTAGGCATGTTTACTTGTTATGCCGTCTACTGTGATGTTCCTGCCTTCGCACTAGTTGGCCATGGGCCAAATCCCCCAAAACTGTGAGTCAAGTTAAACCTCTACTCCTCGAAGCTGCAGTGTAAGGTGTTGTGTCCAGCAATAGCTGGGCAAAGCAAAGGCTGACTAAGGGCTGCCTTTCTGAGGCTACATTCTTTGACCTGCCGTGGGAGTCCCTGCACTTGTGACCCCCTGAATGGAGGGCTTCTTACCTCCTTCAGACAGAGAAAGGCTCTGTGTGTGAGGACCTTGGGCAACAGGTCTGCTCTCCTGCCCTCACCTTGAGCAGCAACACGGAAGTCTACACTATTCCTCAAATTCATTTGAAGGTCTTGCCTCACAAAGGAGCCCCATGGAAAAGGGGGGATGGCCCCATGTTTGACCATTTCTCAGACAGAAAAGCCATTCTTAGGACTTTCCGCATCCCGAGGCTGGATAATTTATTGTATCTTCCTCAGTTTGCAGGAATACAATCCCATCGTAACCAAGCATCTGAGTACCCTAAGTACAGGGAACCTATCACTTATCATCTATATTAATATTTATATACTTTCCCCCACAAGCTTCCTGAGAACAGGAACTTTGTTTTCTGAACTTCTGTCTCCCAAGCACTTAGTAGAGTGTTGGACACCTAGGAGTTCTCAATAAAAATGATTGGATGAAGGAAAGCAGGAATAAGGCAGCATTATTTTCTTGCACTGCTCTCATTTTACAGATGATGAAACTGAGGTAAAGACAGGTTAATTAATTCACTCCTGAGCACCCTTCCCAGCTCTGAGCTCTTAGGGAAAATGTCCTCACCAACGACCATTACTTCCGGGAAGTGCTTTTGTCAGTCTGACCTACTTGCTTTGTTCTAGAATGGCCCATGTCCACTAGAAAGATCAGCTGAGAAACATGTTCCTAAGGAGTCCCCCTTCAGTGAGGTGCACTGGTTGGGTGAGGCTGCCATTTTGGAGGGAAAGTCCTCACCACCCACTGGGAAGCCACTGGCTCTAGGGAGAAGTTCCTCTACTGGACATCTGTCTTTTACGCAGCGAAGAGGAGGGATGCTTTAAATTACTTTAGCTATAGATCCCACAATTACTCTCCCTCTCTCTAATTTGGATGTTAATGTATTAGCTACAGCTTTGCCTTCTAGGCTAGAAATTGTTTCCCCCCCCCCCCCGCCCTGAAATTATACATCCAGATAGAGTAGTGTTCATTAAAGAAAGATTAGGAGAGGATAATATGTGAGAGGTATGTAATCTTTTGCAAATGGTTAGTAAATTGGAACTACCCCAATTACAATCTTGTTCATCACACAGGGCTGAATTACTCTGCTTAGGACCGGAGTCTCTGCCACAGCTCTGCTCGGCTCCCGTTTCATAAATATTGTATACACATGATATTCTCAGCCATCTGCTTCACTGGTCGCCAAGCACATTTTCTGACTTTCTGGCTGACTGCAGAGAGTGGCAGGAACAGGGTGGCCATCCGGCCTGCTTGCCTTGAAACCCAGCTAGGCCTGCCTTTTGCTGTCTGTTGATATCACGTGCCTCAAGCTCAGTCCCATGGGTAACCACCAGGTCCCATGAGGTCCTTGCTAAGGCCTGAGGGCTCTTGCCAAGCACGGACCTGGGAAGTAGGCTGTGCCGGAAGGGATCATCTCTAGAAGGGGCCTGTGGTGGCTGGCGGCTGGTGACAGTGACATAGAGCAGATATATCTCTTTATGGGCAGGTCGCTCTACTCATTGTACAAATAAGGAAGGTAAGGCACAAAGCATTTTGAAAAGCAGATTTCTTCTTGTTAGAATTTCCAGTTTACCTTTTTATTTCTTTTTTGTAGAGTCAAATTTGCATTCTTGAACCCAGTCTATGCAAGTCTCTGATTCTGACTCTAGTTCACCTCTGTGATCAGCACCTGCTTCCTGCGTCATCAGACAACCCTCCACCCACATCACATCCTTTCACTTCTGCCCTTCCCAATGCTGTTTCTTCTGCTTGGACTTCCCCTCCCCCCCTCTCTCCTTTTTACCTAATTCCCATGCATCGGTTAGTTCTCGAGAGAAGCCTTCAGCTAGATAAGGACCATCCCCTCAAAAGCCCACATGTTGAAAGCTTAGCCCCCAGTTTGGTGCTATTGGAAGATGGGGGAACCTTTAGGAGATGAGGCCTAATGGGAAATCTTCAAGTTACTTGGAGGTATGTCCTAAAAGAGATAGTTGGATCCTAGCCCCCTTTTTCTCAATTCGTTTTTCTGGGCCATGAGTTAAAAAGTTTTTGATTCACTGTGTGCTTACACCACGATATGCCTGAAAATAAGGAAGCCAACCCATCATGGACAGAAGCCTATAAAACTGTGGGTCCAATAACCCTTTTTATTCTTATGAGCTGATAACCTAAAATGTTTGTTATAATGACAGAAAGCCAACACACCTTCCTTGAGCCCTTCCCCTAAGACTAGATAGATAAAGCAACAGTAGTCTGTATTCCCCATCGTAGCCCACAGGTCTCCTTCATAGCATCTGTTATGACTGTAGCTAGGTATTCACCAGTGTGGGTGTGGTTTGCTTTATTGGAATGCAAGTCACAGAGTAGAGTCTGAATTAGCCAGGGAAGGCTGGGCTACGCAACAGAAAGAGTCCCAAATCTCTTGTTTTTCTCTCATGGTTTATGTTCCATGGGGATGAGCAACAGCCACTGCTCCACAGTGTCCCTTGGCATTCCAGGACATTGGAGGCTTGAGCACCACATGTCTGAATCATAGGAAACATGTGGCCTTCTTAGTGGCTACAGCAGGGACCGAGGAGGGCTGAGAAATGGTGCGTGAGCAGGGAAAGTGCAGCATCCCCTGGAGGGGCTGCACATCGCCTCCGCACAGTTCTGTGGATCCTAGCCCAATTGTAAGGGACAGGGTCATGTAGGGAAGCAAGTGCAAGCATTTGCTCTGCAACAAAGTCTCATGCAACCCGTTCCCTGGCATGTTTTCCATGCCACGCTTCTCTTGGTACGTAGTCGGGGCTCCCAGATATCTGTTGAATGAGTGAACGTGTCAGTGTAAGTTGGTCAGGATCACACAGCTAAGGACAACACAGCACAGGGTCTGGGCTATGGGTAATGATGCTCCCATTGCCGAAACCTTTCACCTTTGTACTGTGCCTTGTCATCCCCCCAGCTTCTAAAATGCTCCCCCGCCCCATTTGGAGGACAGAACATCACGCATTTAGCCACTTAATAGATTTGTCCTTCCTGATGAGGCTGATGAAAGTTGCATGCCCTCCAATCAGCCTTGCAATCAGCCGTTCAGACACTCGCCTAAGACAAGTGGCAGTTCAAATGTAGGTGACACTTCTTAAGTGCCTACTGTGTGCCAGGTGTGTGCTCTGGCTGGGGCACACAAAAGGCTGGGGAGGGCAGTGTTTTCTGCTTTGCAAGCGGAGACGTTGCCGTGAGGGACTGAAGTCTAGATCTACCTGTAGATCTGCTGGCTTTAAGCCCAATGCCTTTTCCCTGGGCAAGTGGTGGACCTCACATGACACAGTGCATCAGAGTCATCTGGAAGACATAGAGGAGATGCAGATTGCTGGGCTCCACCCCTAGAGTTTGCAAGTGATGGAAATGGGCCGGCGCCTGGGAATCTGCATTCTGACGTGCTCTGTGCTTTCGCTTGCGACTGCGGCTCCAGTGCCCGCATGCTGAGCAGCTCTCCCCTGAAGGTGCTGCAGGTGAGGGTAAGGGATGAGGCTAGGGAGTCTCATTAGCTTGGCTCCCATGTCTCGGCTGGGGCAATACGCAGGTCAGGAACATAACATCCCCGTGGCTGGTATTTGGTACTTCTCTGTGAGACTGCCTGCAATTGCAGTCTGTAAAATGAGGGGGTTAGACTGGATGAGCTCTGGGGTGCTTGGCAGATCTGACATTCTATATTCTATGACTGGATGAACTACACCACAGCTACAGACTCCATTTAAGTCTCTTCCTAAGTGGGAAGTGCTACAGACCAAAAACGGTATAACAGTAAATACCCAGGGAAGTCAAGGAGCTGTGGAGTAGCCCCTGTGTGCTCAGCATCTTGCAGGGCCGTGGAAAATCTGAGCGTGAGGTGTGACCCTATCGTGAAGGAGTCAGTATGAGGAGAAATAGGCTGGGTGTGTCCTGCACAGGTCCCTGCAGGGTGTCCTGAGTGGGATAAATTGCCAAAAGACGTTGGGTGATCAGGGGTAAGCCGACCTGGGAGGCCGAAGATGCTGTCCCACAGTCCCTTGCCATGATGGAAGGAGGAGCTGCAACAGGTGTTTCATGTCTCCTCCATGGTTAATCCAGCCAGGGATGCTCAGGGAAGTGGCCAGGGCATCCCGGAGGCTATTTCTATTGCCTCGTCCAGGCCAGTGATGGTCCGTACACGTTTGTGCAAGTTAGAAGTTGGTTGCAAAATTGAATCCTTTCCTGTAAGAACATGCAACTCAGCGCCAGGGCATGCAGCCTGGCTAGCAGAGGGAGGGCCGGATGTCCACACACCCATTTAATATGACTCTCTTGACAGATGAGCAAACAGCATACCTAGATCTGTAGCCGTACATCCCTCCCGCCTTCTATAGTCACATACACATTTGCACGCATGTGCACACACACACACACACAGACGCACGCACACGGGCGGTGGCACCCTCTCCTTGCTCAGCGTATGCACTGAGTGTTGTGTGTGGGAGTGGGGACTTGAAACCTCTGCGACGTCCAGCGCTTCACCTCCCCTCCCCAGCAGGCTTTCTAACTGTGTCTCTTCCTAGAGGGCTCACTAGCTGGGCTGGAAACAGCCATGAGAATAAAGTCCACAAGGTCAGGGAGAAGCAGGCCAGAGCAGTGATGCTGTGTGTAACTTTAGGGACAGGTGCTAACAGCAGGGAGAGGAGGAGACTAAGTCAAGGGCGGTAGGGCTTCTGGGTGCCCTTCCCCCGTCAAACTGCTAACATGGAATACAAAGCTCAAGTCTTCATTACCAAAGAAAAAGAAAAGAAAAAGAAAGAAAAAGAAAAAGGTGGCTGCAGCCGAAGAGGGCGATTCTGTAAGAGGAGAGAGGGAGACAGCCACACACTGAAATCAATACCGCCCAGGACAAGCATTATCCCATGTGGAACACCTCAAGCCTCTGCCTAGAAAATTTGATTGGATCTTCAGAAAAACCTATTAGTGTGTTGTCAGGACCTTCTGGTGATAACTGACCAGCTCTTGCCAATCGATGCTCTTCACTTGTGGAGCTCCTGATTTTTTAACAGCATAATTGTTTTTTTTAATAACAGGCTGGCTCGCCCACTCCGGCAAGCGGGGAGTCAAAGTCAGACTCCCAACTTAGAATACAGAGAAACGCAATGCTCCAGCCACTTCTCCCTAATTGCACAATTACTTTACAGGAGTGCCGGGGATGGAACTTGGCGGCCGTGGGGCTTCAGGTTGGCGGGTGGGGCGTGGGACACTTTTTCATCCTGGGCGAAGTTGCGAAGAAAAGTCCCGGAAGTAATTCCACAAGGCAGAATTTACCAAATGAAAGCCATTCTTTACAAAAGAGCCTTTATTTACTTTTAAAGTAACAGGGTAAAAATTGCATGATCTCAGGGTGGTAAAGACACCATAAAGCTACAGCAGAATTAGTTATCAATTATGACAGCTTTTTAATTTTCAACCCAAGAGCAAGCAACACATTTTATTCGGGACTTTAAATGCACTATAACAACAGCAGCATTTTTGCTCTTTGCTGTACTTTGGATCTGAGATGTCAAAGTACTTTACAAACAAATAACTGGAAACAATTTGAGATTGAGGCTCTTTATAGAAGGAGAGCCTGCCCAGGGAGGAAGCGATTTGCCCGAGGTCACCGGCTGAATCAGAGGCACAGCTGGAAATGCTTCTCATGAATACTGGCTCCTGGAGTCGGAGCTCATCACCACCAGCCTGCCCTCCTCCCACACACCAAAACAAAAACCCAAAGCGGGGAAACAGCAGTGGGGCAGAGAAGTCACCTGCCCTTCAAAGCCCAGGGTGTCCACCCTGACAATTTGCTGTACAGATTGGAAGCTGGGTGCGAGGGTCAGGCATCTCTGCAAATTGCTGCAGCTGAACCCCTGAGAATCAGTGCTAATGAAAGTCTAAAACATTCTGTGTATATTCGGGGCAGCTCAGCTCTCCAACCCGAGCGCCTGGGTGCCTTTGTCAGGTTCTTGCGAAGTATCAGCCTTCCAAGGAAGGGTTGATGACTCATAAAACAGTTGAACTCTGCCCACGTGGTCCTTTCCTGGGCTGACTCCTTCCAGAACCTGCTCTATGTATGTACTCAGGGTTGGGTGCAAGATTCAGGGAGCAGAGAGAGTTGGGGGGGGGGGGGAGAGGGGACACAGAGAGAGCAGGAGAAGGACAGAGGCAGAACTGTTTTAAAACTTCTGCAGGGTCTAGAACCAAGAGGTCAACTACATCACAGCCCCACATCAGACACACTTTATACATCTGGTTATTTATGTTTGATTGTGGCTTGCTGGATGGTTGACAATGTTGTGGTTTTGTAGATACTTAAACGTTTAATAAATCTGATTTAAAGTTTTCTCACCTTTATATTTGTGAGCTCTATTTTTTCCCCCCTTTCCAGGTCTGAAGTGTGTTCACAGGCCTTGCAAATGTTTTTAGGACACAGGGAGTGTTTATTTGACGTTACCTGATAAAACAGCTCAGAGAGATAGAAGGAGCAAAGGGTGGGCACAAACAGGGCTGAATCCAATCCAATCAGAAGAAGAAACCAAAGTGAAGTGGGTTATTTATTTATTTATTTATTTATTTGAGACAAGGTCTCACTCTGTAGCCCAGGTTAGTCCTGTACTCACTATGGAGCCCAGGCTGGCCTTGGACTCAAGGCAATCCTCCTGCCTCAGCCTCCGGAGAGCTAGGATTACAGGTGTGCTCCACCATGCCCGGCTTGTGTGGTGCTGCAGAATCAAACTCAGGTCCTTAGAGCTCGACTTAGAGCTCGCTTTAACTGCTGAGCCATTCCTCCAGCCCCCAAAGTGAAGTTTTACTAAAGCAGCAGGCAGAGGGAGTCTGACAAACTTTAGAACTGCTAGTACGAAAAAGAAAGAGAGCAGGCTGTACCAGGATATTATCAGGAAACACACGAAAGACCAATCCAAATACAGATGAAAAAACAAATCATTATTCAATAATCTGTTGAGCTCAGGGCCAGATACTGCACTTGGCTTTGGAGATACAAAGCCAGATTGGACTCATTCTCTACTACTACTTTATTGAGGGCGACAGAAAAGTAAACTAACAGTTCAGATAAGTGACAAGGACACACATCCAGGCAAGTGTGAGGAATGAAGAGAACACAGAGAAGCAACCTGACTCAGCCTCCAGGGAGGACGCCCCCTTCCCCCCCCCCCCCCCCCCCCCCCCCCCCCCCGCATATCCCAAGGCACAGAGGTATGAGTGGTACTCAACTAGAATTTGGGGGGTTATGGGTAAAGGTGACCACAGGATGAAGCTGAAGAGCCAAATTAAATTGCCAGTAGGTTGTCGGGATTTGGATTCATTCTGCAGCAAAATGTCAGCTGAGAGTGTTTCCAAGCAAAGAAGGCAGTCAGAGTAGTACTTCATTTTCCTGGGCTGACCATGGGCTGGGGTAGGGGTGGGGGTAGCGGGGGGAGCAGGGAGGCTAAACCAGGAAAGACGCTGTTACATTCCTTTGGGTGAAGGCCTCTTGAGGGGCGGGATGAGGCAAGTAATATGGAAAGGGTGAGTTTGAGTTGAGAGGCACAGAGGGAAAACTGGGCAGGAACTGGTAACCAGGTGGAAGCAGGAGATGGGTGGTGGGGGGAAGAGGGGAGTCAAGAAAGACACAGGTTTCTGGTGTGGTAGGCTAACGATGCTGTTAACAGGAAGGGAAACGAATAATGGAAGGAGTGAGGTTCGGAGAAACTTTTTGTTTCCCCAAATCCTTGTGACCCTAAAGCAGGTGCCACATTAGGCAGGATGTCCCATCGAGGCCCCTGACAAGTTGCCAAGAAAACTCAGCAAAATTTTCATGTGCTGGATACAGCAGGGGTGTGGAGAGACAGTGGGAGATTAGGACGTGCTGTTGGAGTAGCCCGAGCCTAGATGGAAACATGGCTCTGGTAATGTCTAGTCACTAGAAATCTGTTCATTCTGTCTCAGAAGAAGGGCTTGAAGGAAAGTGGGAAAGACAGAGTGTGTTAGAGACACCTCTGAGCTCTAAGGCCATGCTGAAACTGGGACTGGGAATCCTGTTGTGATTCATGGGTAAAGGGGGCTTTTGGGAAGTCAGCTAACGAAAGCTCCCAGCTACTGCCAGAAGTCTGTATTCTTCCTGGACAGCAACATACACTACCTAAGAGCTTGTGTGGTTGCACGGCTGGACTGAGACACAAGTCTCTATCAATCGCACCAAACTCATTGGCTTGAACTGCCATCACCCAGTGCTGAGCCTTTCCTACCGGAGGAAGTACCATTTGAAGCCAAGTCTAAGTAAATCTGCAGTAGTGGACATTGGAAATCCATAGCTTCCTTCAGTTTGGGTTTTTCCAACAGATGGACTCTTTGGCATAAAATTGCCAGGACTGAAAAAGAGAGTGCCAGTTTAATCCATGTGACTGGGGAAATGGCGGGGACCGTGCATAGAGCAGGAATGCCAAATCCTGGCCAGAGATCTGCTCAGCACGCAGGGGAAGCAAACAGCCCCAGAGCAAAGCAACGGTACTTCTTTCTCGGTCTTCGGTGTTGGCAAAGGGAAGACAAACGCAGGCGCTCTGGTTTGGGGACGGCATGAACGAAGCACACATGTCCATAAATAAACCAGGAGCCTCTAAACACACGGCTCATTTGTTCACACAAAAGCCAGGCTGGCAGCCCTCTTGCGGAGCCATGTTCACAGTTGGATCCTTAATGCATTGTGAGTGTTCAATCAAACTTTTAGTGGTGAAACTCTGGGAGCAGAAAGCCAGCTAAGCCCAAATGGTCCCTTTGCTTTTCCATCTTTTGTGGATGCCTGGCTGTGCTCTTATGGGTTTTGTTGTCAACAAACTCCTGGCTTGCCTTTGAGCACTCCAAATTATTGAAAATGACTACAGCTTAAGACTGGCAGGATGATTGTTAAAAACAGCCCTGGCATTAATCATAGCTTAAGAGCTTTTGGAAAATGATTCTAATTCAGAAGGGGTGGCTTACAAAGAGGCTTGTCGAAAGGGAAGCAGACATCAAATTCTGAAAAGCAAAAAGCCTCCTTCGTACTCACACCTGGCCGCTTCTGCTACCCAGCTGGCAGATGTGGGGGGTGGGGGGGGACGCAGCCTACCTGACCAGCTCACCCCATTTGAGACCACCTTGGATTTTCCAGGTAAGGTCCACACCAGCCCTCCCTAACCTGGTGAGCCTTGGAGTGGGAAGACAACCGGGGTATATGCCCCAGTTACAAGTCTTCCCAAGGGTCCTTGGAATCAAAAAGAAGTGGCTGGGCGCCTTGTTTTCTGTCAACAGTTGGGATGCCTGAGATCGATGCTAAAATAAGCTGTGCGCATAGAGGCAGCTGCGTGGGCAAACACATGGTCAGCATTTGCAAGGAGCCAGGCAGGGCAACGAGCTAATACTTCTGCCTTTTGCCTGCCTGGCACAACAAAGGAGAATGATTTTTGCCATCAGCGTTCTCCCTATCTCGGAATCATTGCACAATTTAGTATGATTAATGGTTTCCATTTAGGAGAAGCTGAGAATGAAAACAGTGAGGGAGGGGTGGTGGAGCTTGGCTGGGGGTGCTTGTGGCTGCAGCTCCGGTGAAAGCAAGAGAGACGGGGCCACGCCGGCCAGCCGGCCGGCCGTACCCTCTGCCTTTATTTCCAGGCACCATTGGGGAGTCATGGCTTTTGACACGCATTTGCATAAACAGTCCAAAAACTGCAAGCCCTGGGGTGGCTTCATTCTTGCAGCCTTCCCAACATCTGAGACCAAGAAACCACTCCCTCCTGGGGTGCCAAAGCGAGTGTCATTACCAGAGGTTCCTAAATAAGGGCTGGGTTGAGAGCCAGGGCTCAGTGAAGGTGACGGGACTGCATAGCCACAGCTAGCAGGACTAACCACACCACCTCTTGGCGTTTCTGATGGCCGCACGGGGTGCCACAAAGGGACAGAAGAACCCCACCCTGGTGCCGCTGGCGGTGGTGGCCTTCAACATAGCTGTGTGTCTCTGGAGCCCCCCGGCTGGCGGGCCTGGCCTCAGCTCTCAGTGGCTGGTCTCCTGGGAGCTCCTCTTTATTCCGCGGTGGCGTTCACTTCCTTCTGCTCCTGCAGACACCTCTCAGACCTCACGGCTGCTCGGGCGAGTGGTGAGACAATGGGCACCACAGCCACACACTTGGGGGTGCCGACAGGAACCAACCGGGAAAACACAGAATTCACGAGGGCCTGCATGTTTTAGCAAAAGGCTTTGTAACGGAAGCCAGAAAGGGAGAAAACTGGTGATCTCGGCTGGGTCTAACGTGACTCCAGGCCCTTTTTGGTGCATTGGTCTCTGCAAGGAAATCTATTATTTTCCATAAACTGTCTTAAGCATCTCCCGGGCTACACTTCTGGCTGTGTTAAGAATCAAGCCGTCAAGAACAGCTGTGAATGTTACACACTTTCAGCAGCAGCAATGGGCTTTGGCAGGGAGGTAGGAGCAAAAAACCCAAGTAGGACATTTCGGTCGACAGTAATGGCATTTTCCCTTCCTTGTCCAAACGATAAAAGATTCATGCTCCTAATTGCAACACTATAGCTGCCCCCATCACTTTATTCTGGGAGAGGAGGTTAGAGAAAACAGGCCTAGAGAGAGGGAGAGAAAGAGAGAGAGAGAGAGAGAGATGGATAGTAATTTCGTCACTAGCTAACAGAGACTGATTAGTGCAGAAGATTCCCTTCCATAGCAATACGTTATAATCAGGACTGCTGTGTCTGGGCAAACAGCTTTTGTGGATTAGCTAGACTGGAGCCTGCCAGCATCCGTTGCAAGTTTAAACGATGAAATACACAACTACAGAGAAAACAAACCGAAAAGAGTAATAAAGTCACACATTTCAATATTCAGCGACCATTAAGGGATTTAAATATTTGCTTGCTATTAAAGGCTTGCATTAGGCTCTTCCAACACCAGCTCTGGAAGACTGAAATATCAATTACGGATCAATTTTCCCCCTAAGTAAACACTAATGCAGGATAAACAGTATTAGAAGATGCAATCGTAACATTGCTGACTTCAGGATGGACTTCCTGCTGGTAACAGCAAGTTTAAGCCTGGTGATTAATTAACCTGAGAAGATAGCACTTAGGGAAGATTTAGGGCAGACGCCTCTGAAATATGACTGTGAGTCAGTGCACGTCTGGAGGGCAGCTGGAGGAGTCCTGGGCCCAGAGCCTGGGTTGATCTGTCCCTCCGCGGTGGTCCTTACTCCCCAGCTCAACACTTCGAAGGATTAGGAGGGTGTAAAATGGGAGGTAAAGGTGGGTGTGCATGCGTGCCAGTAGACTTGAAGTCGGGTTCCTCCTCGGAATTCATTCCACATCGCAATACGCGAGGCTTAGGTTGTAATTCCCGGCACTGACCACCAGGGGCGGTACACATCTTACATCATGTTCACTTGGGACTGGAAGATCAAAACAACTCTAGTGCCCTCTGTACTGAAGAGCTTGGATGCTGAGGACCGGAAGACTTGAAAACAGAGATTCTTGCTCCCAGGTCTCCTCTTTGAGGTGCTCACCACTCTCTTCCCTCCACGGGTAATGATGTGGAACTACGCTGGGGCACTGAATCCTGCAGCTCCTACCAGACACGTTTCAACATTCTGATTTGAACACAGACAAGGCAAGGAGCTTGAATTATCCCAGTATGTCTCACTGTGAAGTCCCCTTCTAACATACGATGAGAATGTGACCGTATGACTCTGCTTAGCCATTACCAAAAATGCCATCATTCCCCAGAAGGGAGAACAACTACGCTACTTGGCAGGCCCCTGAAGGAGGAGACAAAAGGCACTAAGCTCAGGGTGGTCTGGCTCATTTCTTAAAGACCAAACGAAAAGCTATCTAGGCTGAGGATGACCCGACAAATGCTAAGATTCTAAGCACAGAATTGGACAAACCAACTTCTTGCAGGCTCTACTTGCTGAGACCCCAGTCTGTGCCCTCCACGGACTACCATATACCGGTCGCATGGTTGTGTGGGCGCTGGCCAAGAATCCCTCCTCCCTGCGTGTATATCGTGAGTCAGGCTATCCAAGTGCTTCATTTTGGAAATGTTTCCCAACTGTAACGTGTGGCTGTGAACACCAGTGTCACGCTGAAGGAATCTGGCTGCCAGGTCTTCATGACTAAGGCTGTGTGTCTGGCATCCTGGCAAACAAGTGTACTTAGTCTGAGGCAAAGTCTTGTAACACAACGCCGACGCTTCACTTAAGCAGGGCCTTTCTACCTGTCTCACGGTGACTGCATGGCCACTCTAAAGTTCTGGATGACAGAATCAAAGGGCCATTTCTCCATGGAGCAAGTCCACAGCAGTGGAAAAATTACACTTCAAGTAGAGAGAGGACAGTTAAAGACTGCACCCAACATACCTGCATGTCACCTCGGGGTTTCAGCTGATGCACCTGGAGAATGCAACCAGGCTAAAACATTCCTAAGACTCTGGAGAGAGGTCCATTTTCACTTTCATGGTAAAAGAAGGACTAGGCAACTTATCAAGCTCCCGCTAACACAGGCAGCTTCTGGCAACTTCTTATTTGCAAGCCCTGTGGAGCTCAAAAGGCAAACATGTGACAAGTTGTCACCTGGCATCTGCCTCAGTTCAGTGAACTTCTGGGGTCCTTTCTCTGTAGATTACAACCGAACCTGGGGCCGCATGCTATAGACGCAGGCACGATTTGTAGGGGCATTACCCTACTACATGCCACTTGGACTACACATGCTGAAGAATAATGATGGGAAAAGTCTGCTTTGCTTTGTAGACCAGGCTGGCCTTGAACGCACGGCGAGCCTCCTGCCTCTGTCTCTCAAGTGCTTGGATTACACCTGGGATATGTGGTGCTGGGGAATCAAACTCAGCGTCTTGCACTTGCTAGGCAGGCACTCTTCCCACGGAGCTACACCCCAATCCCTGAGGAATGGGCCTTCAACAGGACAGTGGCACGGTGTACCTATATGCCAAGGAGACCCTCTGAGTAATAACCACCTCTTACAGCCATAGGCAAGTTGCTTGTCTTCTTAATCACCACTACCTCTGTTCTGCATTTTGATGAACATCTAATGAGTGCTTACTTTCTGTCTGAATCCTTACTTTCTACGCACTGATTGCTTTTCCCCCTTCAAGGTGGTGTGCCGAGGATGGAACCAGTGCCTCCTGCATGCTACACACGTGCTCCCACAAGGAGCCCCATCCCCAGCCTGTGGTTGTTGATCTTATCTTTCTTCCCTAACAACTTCTGAGGTTAGGGCAAGTCTTACCGTACAGAGCAGGAAACTGAGGCAAGAAGGGTTGGACAGCTTGCTTGAGGTTTCACAGCTAGTAAACTGTAGGTGCAGGGATTTAATCCCAGGGGGATTCACTGTAGCAAGCACTCCTGATTGCTACCCCAAATCATTTATGTGAGTCCTCATAGAGATGAGTTTATTCTTCACTGCTTCCTGACCTCTTTCAAAGGCTGGAGATCCCACTGAAATTTCAATGACTACACTGGACTTTGAGGACAGCCACAACTGATCCCATCCTCTGTCCACAGTTCATTTCACCTTATTTTCCCCATAAGTATCAGCAGGCTAGTGGGGCTCATGCCCCATGCTAGTCCTCAGGCCTCTGACTCACCTCCCTTCCTCACTAAACCACCTGTTAAAACCCAGCAGGATCCCATTAACTCTCCAGGCCTTTCCCTACTCACCTCGCCCCCTTTCCCCAAATTCCCGCCATCCCTGGCTCCTCACTACAGTGGGTGTGGCCTCATAACTGAGGGCCGCCCTGTGTTGTCATGTGATGTAACTGATGTCCTGGTTAGCCCCTGGAGACTACCTTGGACTTTCGTGTCTCTCACAATGCTGGACATACAGCAGCTGCTCAATACCTGATCAAGGTTGCATGAAAACAGTCATGAGCAGGCCAGACAGTAAGAGGGCCGCGTGAGGCACACAGCCTCTGGCTTTCAGGGGGCTTACCTTTTCTTTCACTGCTGAACCTTCCCCATCACCTGAGAGAGAGAAAAGGGGAACTCAACCACAGCGGGGAACAGTGGGAAAGGGCACTTGGACACTGGTCAAATACTATCCGCTCATTTATAAGATCAGCCACCATGAAGTGTGGTCAGTGCTCACTTGGGCCTGCAAGGCAAGGACAATGACAACAGACTGAGTGCTCCTGTCCACCCAGGCCTGGACACAACGGCCACCTGAAGAGCAAGTGAGGGCGATCTCTTGCAGGCAGCCACGCCCGTCCACGGCAGCTCCCACCGTCCTTTTGTGCGAGAGAGAGAAAGAGAGAGAGAGAACTCAAATGAAGAAGGCAGAATGGACCGTGAAGACACAAAATCCCAGAGGAGACAGGTGGAGCAGGCAACACAGGGGAGTTGGTGGGAGTGGGATGGAGCGAGGGAGGGAGGGCAGGAGGCGAGTCCACGGCGGGCCCATCCGGCCAATGCGCCTCGCACACCTGCACAAAGCACCGAAGACGCCTCCGTCAGCCCCGCGCCTGGCTCACCTGTCCAGGGAGAGGGCAGAAGAGGATAAGGACAGGAAGAATGGGCAGAAGACGAGAACGCTGTCTCAAGAAACCCAGATGGCAGGCAATTCCTAGTACCCACTGCCTGCGGTGGGCTCACACCAGGTCCTAAGGAGCAAACTGGGACCCGCGGCTGAGGCGTCCGTAAGAAGTCCATAAGAGATGAAAGGATCACTTTGTAACATTAATTTTTTTTTATTAAGAAGACAGATATTTTATAGTACTTCTTTTTTTTTTCTTTTTTTTTTGTAAAAATGGTATACATGAACCAATACAAAATGTGAATGGGAACATATGGATATGGAGTTTCTTACACTGTAACATTGTCCATGTACACCTTAAAAACAGAACTGGCCTAGAGGGAAAAATAAGACGTCGGTGTGACTAAAGAACAAGCTTATTTGGCATCAATTATACATCCTTCATTATTTTATATTCCTTTAAAAAACACAAAAAAACAAGTTTGTTCTTTCTTCACTCTAAAAAAAGTGATCAACCTGTACAAAGTAATACTCAACAATACATTTCAAACAGTGCACTGTATACTTAAGAAAAAAATACATGAACCAATATACAACTAAAATCCATAATTTCCTGTTTTTGCTCGATTTTATTATTTTTTTCCAATGTGTGGGGCCTACACTTTGCAAATCTACCTGAGACGGAAAACACTAATCAAAACACATGAACCTGAGACATGTCAACATTGTAAGCCATAAAGTCACATCAGGAACACTGCACTACTGTACACTTCTCCAAACAGAAAGATGAGAGCTCCCCAAAATGAGATGCCAATTCTGTGAGCAATGATTGTTTTTTTTCTTTTTTTCTTTTTTTCTAAAAAGAACTGAAAAAAACTTTCAACAACATGCTAAATGGTTCTCACCCTTTGATATGGTTACACTATGGTCAGCATGGGTGCTAAGGGCTCGGAATAGAGCTGCACGTTATAAAATTTATTGAAAAAGGGATGTTCGTTGTGGCTTTTTGTCTTGGTTAAGTGCCTAGGGAAAGGAGAGGGTAAACAAAAGGCTGCTCGATAATGGATTTTCTTTTACATACTAGTCCGTTCCCAAAAGGCCCCCATATTGCAATGGTTCTATCAAAGGTTAAAATAAAGACAAGAAAAATAAACAACGCTTTCAAATAACAAAGAGTTGACACTTTTTTCCCCTTAAATAAATCAGCATAAGTTTTCCACATAATGTAACAATAGTAAAAATGCACCTTGCAAAATCCAAAATTACTCACTGAAAATGTTATATAATATATATTTATATTTATATATATATAGATAGATCTATCTTTTTGATGCCATCTTTCCATAGGGACTGGGATCTGGAGTCTGGAGCCTTACCAAAACATATGGTAAGAATTTAGTTTTGTCCTTCAGGACTTCTTTTAGATTTCCTAGACATTTTAATGAAAACCGCCACATTACTTAAAAAAAAATTGGAACGGTCACTTGACTCCTCTACCTTTTCCCAAGGCTCCCCATCTAAGATATGTTCAAGGTAACTTATTTTAGTAGCTATGCGCTATGGATGCCATCATGCGAGATCAGTAATCTTTTTGGCAGATGGTTCTTAAGGCTGAGGAAAGAGGCCAAGGCTAGTGTATGAAAGGTAAAAAGATAAAAACACTCACATTTGAGTTTTGATTAAGTAACTGAAAATCCCTACATGCTGTTCTTCCACCTCTGCTCTGACCTTTTGAGAACTGAGATCGACAGCAGACCAGTGTGAGAACAATACTGGCCCTTCTTTTGTACCTCCTGCCTTTGTCAAGCCAAATCGGAAGGAATGAAAGTTTCACACGGATTCGAGTTGGAAATCCCAGCATGACAAATATCTGTAATATACAGTACATGCAGGCCACATCCTACTGCCTTCCTAACTAAGCACAAAGGAAAAAAAAAAAGCCTGTCCCATTCAGTCATTCGCGCAACACGCGGACTTGCTTTTTCCTACAAATTAGTGAGAAGTAAGGCCGATTGGGAAAGGTGGATGGATCATTTGGAACAGAACTCACCAGAGCAGAACTGTCTTCCCCCCCTCCCTACTTCCCCTCCTGTGGCAACTCAAATTCGTCCACTTATATAAAAGGAACAGACCTCAGCTGTCGGGTCTGTTTAGGGCATTGAGAAAGGAGGAGTCCTTCCCACCCCAAACCTTTCTGGACAGCGTGGGGTATCTATACTGAGCCGTCTACAGACACAGAATTAAAGACAGATTCAATCTTATTGTGACACACCTCACTTGCAGATAACCCTGTACAGTAATGTAGTTCCACAGCAAACAGAACATTTTCTGAATCACAGTCTAATTTTCTAGTCTTCACTGCTCTAAGTATTTGAAACACGGGCAGCAGCAAAGAGTTTTCGTTGTTTGTTCACCCAAATCTTTACGACAACAGATAAGAATGCGTTATGGATACACTAAATTCTGAACTATGAAATCTAAACTGTGCTGGTTCTCCTTTTATGAAACTGAACTTGGAACAGAAAGCAGTTACCTCAAAAGGAAATGGAAGGAAGTCGAAACAAAAATGAGAGGACAATAATCTCAGGAATCCCAGCAGGTAAATTCCAAAATGGGAGATTTTGGAAAAAAATTCCAAAATCTGGGAAAAATAAATGCTTGTAAAGAGAAGGAGAGGGAGGCAAAAAAAAAAAAAAAAAAAAAAAAAAAAAAAAAAAAAAAAAAAAAAAAAAAAAAAAAAAAAAAAAAAAAAAAAGGGAACATAACAAAAGATAAAACAAGGCACAGAATTTTCTAAAATCTACCAGAACAAAATCCAGGTATCCAAGTTTGACTTGGTAGGAAGAAAAAAAAAAAAAAAAAAAGAAACAAACAAATAAAAAGAGGTGTCAAACAGCAGAGTGTACTTTTCAAAGAACATTTTTTTTTTTTAACACAGCAAAACCCAAGCCTTCCCAGTCTCGCAACTTTCCACCCATTCATAAAAAAAACACACGGGTTTCTCGCAAGTTCCAATATCACTGTCTCTTTATCATCTAAATAGGGCCAGTTGGACACCTCATTGAAACAAAAAGGCTGATCTAGATGAAGTACTCTTTCTTTTCTTCAGAGTTGTTCTGTCCTCCTTCTGCATTGATTATAGCTGTGTCTGCGTCTGCTGCGTCATCGGCTCCTTTGGCTTCATGAGTGAAGTATGTACCTGAAAGATGAAGGGGTAAAGCACCGTGACTGTCTGATGGCCTCTGTGTAAAGTGGTACAGAGATGGCAACTTGCTTTATAGCCATCATCAGCCGAAGTGGTGTGCAGGCAGCAGAGGGGAAAAAACAATTGGAAGGAGAGAGCGAGGTGGGTGAGACAAATGGGGATCCGGGGGTTCCAAAGGCACCACTCCAACTGAACCGCTGCGATATAATTCAGCAAATGAGACATTAGAGCAGTGATCATGACCAGAGGATGTCAGCAGAAGAAGACGTGAGTGGCAGCTAAAATGCAGAAAGCTGGAGGGCTGCTGACTAACGTATAAACAGTAAACACCGAGGACCAATGACCAGAGATGTGCACACACGTGGTTAAAGACCAAAGCAAGGAAGAGCCATTAGCCAATAAATGAATTAGGGCCCTGATGACGCTCCTGTTTTCATCCTTAATTATTTATTGGAACTGGAGTTTCCCGGCTTCACGAGACTTTTACCGGCTAACCAAAAGTGAGAACGTGCTTGAACTTGTACAAGTACGTTCCATTTCCCTCTGCTTCCCATTTCAGGGTGGGGTTTCAGACTGAGGAATAATCTGACGTTGTGATGGCTGGAATCAAAGCTTCGATGTGTCCTCATGAAGAAGTGATTCCCTCTCATCGTGTCTCTAGCCCGGACCCGGATTCATGGATTTGCTAATTGGCACAGCCACTTTATCATGACAATAGACAGAACGTCACAAAGTTGGTGGCATTCATATCACCAAATCCCCAGAGTTTACATGGAGAAAGACAAGGACTGCGCCTCAGTCTAGTACTATGTAGGTGGTACTGAAATCACCTGGTGTACTCAAACAGCCCTCTTCATACTGTGTACCATACCCCTAAAGAGTCTTAAAGAGGTTGAGACACTTGGCTATAATTTTAAGTTTCAGAGTGACAAAAGCTGAGAAGACGACGTTCACGTGCTCCTGTGCTGCACCTCTCTTTGGAGGGACGCACAGGTCCTCTTCCCCTGGCATCCATGGGTCCTGCTCAGACTCTGCCCTGCTCCCTGGCCTCACCTTCCTGGCTTGGTCAAACTAGACACCAAGAGGTAGAAGCTCTTGACCGGGGAGCTCTAAGAGTCCCAAATTGTTTTACACTTGAGACGGACACTTTATATCCTAAAGGCAGTAGTCAAGTACCTCAGATTTCCACTGCTGTGCTCAAAGGAGGGACCATCCCCAAACCCAAGTTACAATCACGTAGCACGCAAGTACCTAGGAACCCCAAAAGCTCACTGCACAATGCTTGAGAAAAACAACCGAGGAAGACAGGGGCTGACAAAGAAAGGGAAGAATAAATTACCAGAAGGGGAAAAGGAGGCTCAGAGCAGCATGGGGCAGAGAGCAGGAGCATTGGAAGGGATGATTTCCCATCCAGACTGCACAGTTAGTAAGTGTGATGATTAATGGCAATTTAAATCAATTGCACTGATAATTTCAAAAATACATATTTATGTGGCTTTTAAGGCGAAGGATTTTCTTTAACCTGGGCACATCACACCAAAAAATATTCAAGTCCCTGTGGCCAGTTAGCTTACCCAGACCTCCAGGCCAGGGCCCAGGCAGGACTAATCTACCTGCCTTCCAGGAACAGCAGGCTGTGGAGAGGCTTGTCCACGTTAACCACCTGGGGGTTTCCACCACTCCTTGTATACCAGACCTTCGTTTTATTATCATTTTTACTCTATTCCCGGGTACGGACTGGAGAGTTAACAGCTCCAAAAAGCTTTGTATTGGGAGCAAGGCATGTTCCTCGTCAAGTCCCACCGTCCTAGTCCGCAACCGCTAAGGTTTCTGGTGTGGTCTGCTTTTCCCTCCACGTTTCAGAAACCAGATCGGCTGCGTGGCCACATACCCCAAAGGGCCTATCAAGGACAACCTCGTGCAGTCCTCACACGCAGGGGCTGTGGGGACACGGTGCCCCTGCCTGCTAAGCACCTTGCTTACCTTTATGTCTGGCAAAATAGCGCCCCAGAATGATGAGCAAGCACAACATGGCGAAGACCACCACGGCCACGACGCCGCCGATCACGGCGTGATCCACCGCCCTTATTGAGCCTTCTTCACCTGCTCGAGAATCTGTTGGAATCACAAGAGGGACAGGGATGTAGAGCTCATTCTGAGACACCAGGAGCCCTGGCGACAGCGTCGCCAGGGTCAGAAGGTCACCTTCTCTTTTAATGGAGGAATCAGAGAGAACAGTTGAGATGGATCAAGTTACACTGAGGGAACAGACTGGCCTGTCCAGTGCTGAATTGGTCTGTCCCCCCCCCCCCCAAGGCAATTTCATTAGAAGCAGCACAGGAGGCGCACCAGAGCATGTGGACTGGGCTCAGGGAGACAGGGAGGGGGCCCCTGAGTCTGGCCGGTCTTGACCTACTCTTGGCGTCTACTCTGCCTGTGTCCTGCTGCAGTTCCTAATTAAGGAGGCCAGCTTGACTACTTGAGGATGCCCAGATGGCACCTTCAGGCAATAACCGCAACTGTGGAGGGGAACACGGAAGATCTTTCTATGGATGCCCCGTGACTTATCCCCTGATGAGTCTATGCACAGGAAAAGCAAGGAGCTCAGAAGCCACAGCGGCCCGGAGATAAAACAAGGATTAGAAGGCTTAAGACAAGTGACACGCTTGCTCCACTGAGGATGTATGAGGGAGCAGGCCTCAATTTAAAACCTAAAAACCTATTTCAAAGAAGACAGCAAGGAATAATTGTCCATTGCCACAGACGGTTTTTTATTTTATTTATTTAACATCTCATGATGCAATTAATTTTCCTTTATAAGCATCACTCCCTCGGGATGTCTTTTTCCGACTGAGGAGCGACATGTTTGGCTGGGGAACAACTCCAGAATGAACCCAGAATGAGCTATGGCGATGCAGAATGGATGTATGGCAGTGTAAACAATTTTAATTTAGGAATGTGGCTACATCACCCCTTGCTGAAACCCTAATGGCACCCAAGATTTATAATGTAGTAAAAAACAATTATTCTCCCGTTGATTAATACATTAACATTTTGGAGTGGAAGCTGAACCATTGTCTTTTCTTTATTGAGTCAAGTACGACACCTCCATTAAAATGATTTACTAGCTGTACCTTACAAATTTAAGCACAGCAGCAACAGAAACGGTAAAAATCTTTTAACTTTACATGATTTGTGAAGTCATATGTGAAGGATTTACCATTTAAATCTTTCAGTACACGAAGCACGTGGCCTATAAATCTGTCCCCCTTGCAGTTGCTGGACGCCTAAGAGAAATGCATTTCACCAGGAAGACTGAGAGTGCAAATTCAAGTCAATTTCTAAGAAAGATTTATCTCTGTCTCTCTCCAAAGAACAGAGCAAATCTCTGAAGCCTCCACCTCTAATAATATTTGAAGTTTATCGATCAAGTGTACAGATCCGTGACAGCTAAAGGTAATGGTGCTCTTTTGAGCCGAAACCTGATACAACGCTTTCAGCAGGAGGGCATGATTTACACTTTCTATCGATATTTCCAATTCTGCTCAGAGATTAAGCACTGAAGGATGTGGGGAAATAACTTGTGACTGAGGGTTGCATGAAAAGTGCTTTAATTAAAAGAGTTTACATTTAAAAAATAAAGAGTATTTAAAGTGTTTCATTAAGTTACCTCTGAAAGGAGTACAGGAAAACCGAAACCCCAGACCCAAACAGAAATGCCAAAGCGGTGGCAGCAGCGGGTCGCCCAGGACAACGGGATGATGGGAGTTTAATTGGAGGATGGAGATGGGTTGGAGGCAAAGAGCACTGCAGCCAATTAGCCCGCTCCATGATGTGCGAGCCCCTCCAGCAACCTGTCTAATAAGCTCGCCTGGAAACGTGGTGGAGAGGAATCTCCCTTCTTGGCTGAAAGTGTTGCCAATTGTGGATGCTATAGCTTCCATCGTCTCAAAAGACGTTTCAACAAAGCAGAACTCGCCATGAATTTTTCCCCCTCTTTTAGAGACAACAAAGCTTGTTGAAGAGGAGCACATCCCTTGGGGTATACATGGACTCGAGGTGTCGGCTGGAGCGTGTTTACACACTACAGACTCACGCCCCAACTGCATACGCTCAGAAGTACTACTCATGGGGCAACGGAAAAGAGTAACAGCAATTTCAGGCCAGCTGCGTTTTCCCTAGGGAGGTGTCAAATTGGCGATTTGTGGGAATGAGAATTAACTCATCTTCGATTGCCATCAACTACAGACCCGATAAAATTTATGTGTCTTTCAATGAAGCCTGTATGTCTCAGAAATGAATGAGAGAGACAAAGTGATGCTATATACTGAGGAGAGGGAGGGGGTCCAAGAGGGGCCTCATCCTGGGAGAACAGAACAGAGAGAAGCTTCCAGAAGCTGCTCAAAGATAGCACTAACTTATTTTGGGCTAGGTAATCTTTGGTCTACTGGTAATAAGACTTGTTTCCTCCATGCATAACCAAGGGAGCATTCTAGAAATCTGTGAGACAGCTAGAGAATAAAAGAGAAGGAGCACAGGTGCATGTGAGGTCTGGGACGAAGAAAAACCTCCCCAAAAGAAGAGAGGGCCTCGTGGGGTGCCCACTTGTCTGACTAATTTCTTGAGCCAAAACTGTTCATTTAACTCTGGCCCCCAACCCCTGAATATGCTCAGTGTTGCTATTTTCCTTCTACACCTATCCCAAATTAAATACCTACGTTCCAGTTATCTTCCCCGCCCTCAAGGGCATACATATTGTGCAGGTACTTATTTATAAGTGTAATCTCTCTAGCTATCTTCTGATACTCACTTTGATCAGAAAGTTTACTACCACCGCTTAATCACCAAGACATTTTTCCTGCCTTCAATTACTTCAGACGGACACAGAGGTAACTGGTGTTTAATTTACAGGGAACATCGCCAGTTACGAGCTCCTCACCGCCTCTTCCCACCCCACTCCCACCTCCTGGGTTTATCGTGGGAGGCAGTAATAGAGCTGTGTGCGTTCATGAGCGCCTGTCGCGGTACGGCCTCCTATGTGAAGAGCAGAGCTGCTTCCAGGCCCATCTGACTCCCTTGTTCTCTGGGCAGGATGGGAGGCAGATGTTTAGTGGCCCCGCTGACGAGCGCAAAGCTGCCAGGTGACACTGGTAACCTGCTGGGTGGGGGCCGTCCACACCTCTGGGCTGGTGCCTTACTTCTGACAGGAAGTGGCAGCTGACACAGGAGAGTACAAACTGAATCAAGACTAGCCAGGAAAAATAGCATTTCTCTGCAAAACTTGTGGCCTGTGGACCTTTCCTATTCCACTCATGGGCAGAAACACTGGTGAGTTCTTGGAGAATTTACTTTGAACTGGAAGGGCTGTCCCCCCCCCCCCCCCCCCCCCCCCCCCCATTGGCTGCAAGTCTTGCTCCTCTCAGGGAGCAGAAACTTTCATACCGGTTCCATTGAGAGTCAGCTTTCCTGGGGACACTGTCTCCAGATTTCTGGCTCCCTTTCTGTGTCACACAGATAAAAGAAACCAGAGGGAGGAGACTTCACAGTTGTCCCAATCTTTCCATTGAAAAATAAATGTGGGACCTCCCTATCCTAGCCAAAAAAGTTGTGGTACATTCTTTTAATCCCCAAACCCTGGAAGACTGAGGCAGGAGAATCCCAGGTTCAAGGTCAGCCAGGGTAACTTAGAGAAACCTTATCTCAAGATAAAACAGAGCAGAGATGGAGCTTAGAGAGAAGACCCTAGCTTAATCCCCAGCACCACAGAATAGAATGAACAAATATAAGCAAATCCCCAGGACACACACACACACACACACACACACACACACACACACACACACCCTCACATGGGCGCAAACAAACAAATGAGAAACATCCCTCATCCATAGGGAAATACACATCTCCTGGGCTTTGGGAAGTCTTTCCTTTTCTTTCCCCTAAGAGACGGCAACAGTTTAATTAACAGCCGAGTGAAGAGTACTTCTACTCTGGACTGAACTTTGCCTCCATTATCCTGAAAGGTAAAGCCATGGCTGTGCTAGGTTTTTACTACGGGATAAAGGTTATCCCAGCCTCTAAGAACTAAGCGCAGGTGAGCAGCACAGTCCACGCGGAGTTGGGGCTTTTATCTAAATCATTTCACAAGGGACTTGAAGCGAATTACAACTGGTTGCTGAGTAATTCTTAGATGGCTGGGGCACATTCATGAAACTCCTAGTGGTGGTACAACTTCCTGCCTGCCTGCCCCACCCTGCAGCCACTTCTACTGTCCCTCGATATGACAGACACACTGTGAGCTACTTAGTACTCATGAGTTATCATTTCTTTTGGCAAGAAGTTGAAGCAACTTGTCTCCAGGTGAGAGTGTATGAGCTACCTGCAGAGAGTTAGGGTGCCTACTAATTATGGGTCAGAGCTCCGAGCCCCCGCAGATGACTTTACAATATCAGAAATTGGAGGACGAAAAAAAAAAAATAAATAGAAAAGCAATTTCTAAAAGGGATCTCCCAGATTGCTCAGTTTTCCTTACCTTGGGCCAGTTGACCTCATCTGGTCCACTCCTCGTGAGAGCAGTGGAGTGGGAGAAGTTTTGGAGGCACTAATTTCCCAGGGCCTGTCAGGAAAGGTGACTGCCACTGGACTTGAGGTCCCCTCCTCTCCCTCCAGGGAACCGTCTCTGCTCTCTACTTGCTTTTGCTCCTGAAGCCACTGGCCACAGTTGTCCGTAGGCGGCACAATAGCAGCTCTGCTGCCTGCGTTCCTCAGGGCATTGCGAGGGATCCCAGTTTCTGTGATGACTTTGCCACCTGGCATGAGCCATGGAATGCAAACTTCCATGTGAGTGCCATAATCACGGATCTGTGATAAGCCTACAGGGCTCGGCTGCCAAATCGGGGATCGAGGGGTAGCCAGGGAATGGCCAGAATATCCCAGGGAAGCTCCTGGCAAGGAGTGACGTTGGCAGGGGGACTCACAGAGCAGAACCCTCAGTGCTACTGCGGTCTGCCCATCCTGAAGCCAAGGGAGGCAGAGTCCAGTGTCAGTCTTTCTTGTCAAAGGACACAAAGTTTCCTACCTCTGAAGAGGCCAAGTGTGTTACAGTAATATGCAATGAACCAGGCCACGAGGCAGGACAGCCACGCTGTGGTGCCTCGCGCCCTTACACCTCAGACTTCCTGCTGTGGCCTTAAGGGACATCTAACAAACTTGGCAGGAGGTAGACATTCCTAAGGACATGTATTATTCTTTTTGGAGGCTGTAAACTATCTCAGGTCTCGCCTTAAAAATTAATAGTTCAACATGAGGAGGTTCTAATGATCTAAGTCCTCCCGTTCTTACTATTGAATTATTCACTCAATTTCCCCCCATTCATAGGTGACGGGACAAAATGCTACAATTGCTGACTTTTTGCAAAACTTTTGTCATTTGGTTCAGCTGAGGTCTTGCTGGACAAGTCAGTTTAATTTTAAAAAAAATCTTAGAGCTGGTATTTATAATGGGAATGCTGCCTCCAGCGTCCCAGGGCTGCAGGGATTAGCCTGAGAAAAAGCATAATGACTATGGTCCCATTTGCTACTCCTGGCTAGGAAGAAAGAAAAACCCCCGACTTTCAAATCTCAAGCAAAACCCAAATCTGACTTCAAAAGAATAAAAACAAGCCGAAACTAAAACACACGGACACACACACAGACACACAGACACACAGACACACTGACACACACACACACAGACACACACACACACACACAGCCGTTACCATCTGAGAAAGGTACCTACTCATTTTCATCACCTATTGTGCCTCTCATCTGTGGCAACAAACGTAAGTGTGCGTTTTAAGAAGCACAGCTTTATTACCGAAGGGAAACAGCGCTGACAAAATGCCACATTATTTGCTAATCCTAATATGTTATTCTTCTTTAAGATTTGCTTTTCTCAGCACCAATTCAATTATAGATGCTACAAATCCTTCTGACATTTAATTCCCTCTTGTCAGAGAGTAGTAAATGTATACAGTACATGCACAGCTTTCCCATTAAGATGTTAATATACATTGGAGCGCACTAGCCTCTGTGCAGCATAACCTTTCTCTTCTGTCTTAGAAAATGGAAGGCAGGAAAATCAAGCAGCTCCCCACACAGCCCGCCAGCGGCCGGGGCTAGGCTACTAGGCGCCAGCTGCACTCAACCCTAGTGACGTCAGGAAGCTGCACTAATGTCTCAAAGGATCTATGTTAATGTTAAGCTACTTAAAGGGAAACTGCAGTAATCATCCTCCTGCCACCCGGAGCTCAGTACATGTTCATTTAAATTAGAAGTACTGCACACAGCATGTGACAGTCCATTGTCACCACTTGGTGATAAAGACCCGGGCTCTCTCAGGCTGTCACTGCCTACACTGTCTAGGAACAGGCCCCAAGTCAGGAGCTCATCTCCTGCAAGGCCTGTGAGATCCGGTTTATTAGTTAAGCTTCATCACCTTTCTCTGTGGCTTCTCGTAGGTGGAACAGGCGCTCTGAGACGCTGTGCACCATTACACGCTAGTCTGTTGCTGACTTTGACAGTGCCCGGTGTGGCCTATCCCAGGGATACATTAGGCCTTGCCTAAGTTAAATATGCGACACACAAGCCTACAAGGGTTTTTCCAGTTTTTACTGCCGACCCAAGGCCCATCATTCTGAGCCCTTCAGGGGTAAGGGTAGTACTGTTCACTGATGCCCAAGGAACACAGCTCTTTTCACCTACACAGAATCGACAGAGGATAACTGATGGCCTCACTGTTCTCGTCAAGGCTGTGGGCCTGGAGGTTGAAGGCCATCCAGTTCAAGTTATGAATCAAGTATACCATTTGACTGTCAGGAGGATTAAATATTTGTCGTCAGCTAAATATAAGACTATTTTTTTAATGTCGATTTTTTTTCTTCCCTCTGAAATTACCCAATTTAGTTGATTTATTTAGTTGATTTATGGTGGAAATGGTGTGACGCCACAGACACAAGTGCCCTCCCTGGGCATTTGGCACCAAGGGAGAGAACAAGCCACACTTCTAGATCTGCTCTATTTGTCTCTTAATAATAAAGACTTGGAAGTGTGTCTGCTGCCTTCTTTTTAAGCAACAGGAAAGCAACCGAGCACTACACCAGAGTTTTCCTTAAAGGAGGAGATACCTGATAAACAGGACAGCTGTAAAGCATTTCCAAACACACACTTCCCATTAGAATCTCTCTCTGCAGAAAGATGCTTCAGTGGACCTCAGGCATTTGGGGGTGTGAGGAGGATGGATTAATGAGTATGGTGAAGGCACCCCAAAGCAGTGTCCAACCTGCAGAACTGGAATCTGCACTTTGCATTGCGGCCTGCTAACATTTTAAGTTTGAAGGAAATGTTCCTGTTTGGTGTCCTTCCTCCCCATGACGGAAACAGCAGTATGTTGGATTATGGGAAAGATCAACACTGGGATAAAGTTCAAAATCACACGTGAGAGTGACTGGTACGCTGGCAGGGACCCAACATAATCTGTTAGTCTACTGCCTGACACTAACCTGAATTCTAAAAGAAAGGTATTTGCAAGTCTTCACCTTTACTAACCCATCACTCTGCCTTGTGGCCTTAACAGCCACCTCAGGAGAAGGTCAATCCATAATTCACAGGAGCCAATGGAACAATGCCACTGAAAACATCAGAGCGCTGTTTAGGTCTTCTTTGAAGGGGTAGAAGCTTGATTTAACGCTGGAAAAAAATCTTTTCAGGTCAGTCAATACATGGCTCTCTATCTGGTGGGTGACAGAAAGCCTGACTTTCCCTCCCCTGTTTGTT
This sequence comes from Ctenodactylus gundi, assembly GCA_004027205.1. Lineage (NCBI taxonomy): Eukaryota > Metazoa > Chordata > Mammalia > Rodentia > Ctenodactylidae > Ctenodactylus > Ctenodactylus gundi. Next base: position 156,417 of record PVKB01001587.1, read on the forward strand.
CCCCAGATACACACTGACATGGAAAGGGTCAAGAGGAACAGGATCCCCAAAGGTCCTCAGATAAAGGAATCTACACCTTTCATAGGGGAAGGATGACCAGTCTAAACCAAAGTCCTCTACTTCCCCCAGAGGCAGGAGGACCTATATTCAAATTCTGACAGCCTGTTAAGCATTCACTGGGCACTGTGAGAGTCATGTTTCCTCATTTATAGACCAAGACTAACAACCTTTCTTTAACACTCACGTAGGATGTTCAGCACATCCTCCCACGGCTGGCTCGTTCTCATCCAACGGGTCTTCCTGTCCCACAGCTTCCTCCTCACCACCCCGCAATTGCTTCCCCAGGTGAGCTCTTCTAAACCAATCTCCACCTCTTCTGTGAGCCTGTCTTCACTGACTTTATCCTAGAATATATTCTCATAATACCTGTCCTTGCCCAAAGCTTGTGTTTTGAGTGTCTCCCACAGTTGAGATTCATCATACACAGGAGGGGCCGGGCCTGTGACCCTCACAGATGCTCCAGCTCCCGCTTGGTCTTGTTCACTGCTGCACGCCTGGCGCCAGACCCCGGAGCCCAACCTATGGAGCTCAAATTTTGTTGACTAATGATCAAATGAGATAACACATGTGAAAAAGCTTTCTAAACTGCTAGGTATGATACAGATAAAAGCTAAGTCATAGCGTGTCTATCCAATTCATTGTATTTTAGACACTTTTATATTGCTATTGCCATTATTATTAATCTACCAAGGAACTCCAGCAGCCTGTTGGCCAAATCAAGTGGATCACTAAGCAAAAGAGTTTCTCCTAAACACTATGGCTGCTGAGTTTCTCACATGCATTTGAATCAAGCCTTCAGGACACTCCAGTAACCAGCAGCTGGCCATCTATTCCACGCAGAATGAGAAGGCTAGTCTTAACATCCACTATCTGTCTACTTAGGGATTGGGATTATCACTGGCTCATCTAAATTATTTCTAACACCTATGTAAGGATCGTCAAGAGTCATGCAGATCTGTGCTCCATCCATTTTGTTCTCTTTGTGGATTGTGAGGGACATGGAAGATTTTCCTAGAGATTACTTTTTCACGTGTAGGGCAAGAGTTGAAAGACCTCTGGTATTTCTTGGCGGTGCCTTGGCTTCAACAGCAAAAGACGCACGGGTTGCTTTGACTGTGCTGCAGGGCTAGGCTCTGGCACACTGTCTATTCACCACCTCACTCCACTCAACAGTTCCCGAAGGTCCCTTTGTTGCTGAAGGAAGGGAGGCAGTTGGAGACATTTTTAAAAAAAGTTTTAAAATAACATTGAAGGATAAATATGCTTAAAGCTATTCCATTCCACATGGGTGGCAATAACCACCAGCTGTCACCAAGAAACAGCAGATGTAATTGATACAACAATTCAAAATTCACGTGAATCCATCATCAATAAAGTTAACACCGAAAAAGTAAATGAAAGGGTTCAAAGTAGAACTGGATAGGCTCCCCGGGTCTGCCAATAATGAAACCACTGAACTACACACCAGCGTCATTTTTTATGCAGATTACAGAGGAGGATCAGCTGGGCAGCCTGCTTTGCTGGGTGAGGATGACAAACCATATGCTGCTTAGGAAACTGCCATTAATTGAGGCGGCCCTGGCAAATGGCAGACGTGGGGCCATGGCAAGGAGACAGACCATCACTGTTTGGAAATATATAACATTTATCCATAATTTTAAAAAAGGATGAAATTTCCACCTTGATGCAGCAGGGACTGGATAATATTATTCATTACCACAGTTTAGCATTAAACGTGCAACACCTACTCTAATTTATTGATGGGCTGTTTAAGATGGGTGTTAACCTGTTTGTCTTGTATTATAATTGAATTCAGTCTCTAGGCTACAGAAATTTGAGAAGTTCATCCTTTCTCAATCAATATGCTCCCCTTCAGTGACCCATTTCAAGACAGCTTCGTAAAAAATAATGCATTTTGTTTTAATAAATTTAAGCACTATGACAGCTGCTCAATTTTTATTGGTTGTTTTTTTTTCCCTTCAGATGTCTCTTTGCTGCTGAGTGAAGCCAAGCTCACAATCAATAGTAATTGATTAATCAGCATCCCCTTTGAACAAAGGTGCTAATCAGTTTTTGATTAGTTCATCAAACCAGATGCAAAGGCAGCCGAACCCAGCCTGCTAGTTCATCACTGCTGTACATGACTTACAGCTCCCCAGCAAGAGGACCGCAGTGTTCTTGGAGGAAGTGGGGGAGGGGGACAACGTAATTATTAATTTAACTGAATTATTATGAACACAAACAGTTGTTGGTTTATTGCTCCTGACTTGGGTGATTGATAGAACTGCAGCAGGGACCCATCTGATACGGTGTACAGCTGAGACCTGGAGTAGTCCTAATTGATGATGCTGGAAGAAGGGGGTGGATGGCTGATTTCATCATATTTTTCTAAAGAGAAAAATTACTTCTGCCTATCTGAGTGATTCTTACCTGGCTAATAGGCCAAGAAGGATCAGGGCCACTCATGAGATTTCTTAGCATCTTAGAAAGATCCAATTGCTAGGGCTACTGTGTTGAAAGGTGGTTTGTTTACAGTCAGCTATCAGAAGGGAGACCGTGTGCAACCCGTATCACAAGCTCCTCATAACTCCCAGTAATGCATCTTAACCAGGAAGAAGGACTTATCTGCTCTTGTTTTTAACTGCAGGATAGGGGTACAGCAGTGAACAACACAATGCGGCCTCTTCAAAGCTTCCACTCTGGAAAAATCCAAAACCAAGCTCACCCTGGGCACGTAGCAAAAAAGTAAAGGTATTCTGGAGCTTTGGCCGGAGTATGCAGTTGACCATAAACAACTGCATTTTGGAAAACTGGGCAGTTTGAAGATAATCATCCTGCTTTTTCTTGGGGTAAGACGTAGAGTTAAGGACTGCACCTGAACAACCAGCCACACCATTGAGTGGCATGGAAAACTGCGGGAAGGAGTGATCCGAAACCTTCCTTTCCCACAGGTGGGGCAAGCATTCTGGGTACTATGCCTTACCATCTCCCACTGCAACAAGGAAGGGGCCTTGCTTACTGATTCACTAGGTGACAGATCGAAGTGCCTGAGAAGCTGTAGCTGGTTGGCAGGGAAGTCTGACACCACCACGGGAGCTCATATAATTGTTTAGCTCTGACCACTTTAAACCTCCTCCCTCCCTCCTTTTTAGGATATGCTTCTTATCCTGGATTAGTAACACCTAAATCCTGGAATCGAGCATGAAACCTACTTTTGCAAGAGCTCAGTGTGCTGTGAAAAAGGTCTGAGGTGGATAATTAGTTTACATCGCGGTGTGTGACAAAACAATTGCCCCCACTCCTCCCTGCCCTCCCCCACCCTCTACTTCTAAGATAACTATGACATGGCTTTTTCCTTATAGTCCATAGAAGCAGACAGTCAATATGAGCTTAAGATCTTGTCACATAATCCAACATCCTTGAACTGCTTTGCAATGCAACACAATTTCTCCTGGACCATTCTATGTCTAGGACATACACATTCTTTTAAGCCACTGAACACAGAATGGCTTCGGTACAATCCCAAAGATAACCTGACCTGTACTGCATTAATAGTACTGGCCTCAGCCTCAACTATAAATATGGCTACCATGGGGAAGAGAAGCAGGAAGGTGAATGGGGAGGAAGAAAGTGTCAATACAAATTTATTCTTTTGTTCAGTTTGCAAATCCGTACTTGCCAATTGATGGCTCAGCAAACCAAATGGCCATTTCGTAGAAGTGGAAAGAGCGCCCACAGGTTGGACACTGCGGTGCCTTACCTAATGACTAGCCCTTACCTGAGAGGTCCTCACTGTCCAGTTCTTCTGCGGAATTGGGCAACTGAGTAAGGCCTTACAAGTAAAAACAAAGCGTTTTTCTTTTCGTTCCTCGAGGGACATAAACACAACACTTAAGAACTGAGGATGATTTTTTCCTTTAAAAAACATGAGCCAAATCTCTTGCTATCTCTCACTTTTTTTTAGATAGCGTGAAGGTATTAATCCATAAATTCATTTCTTCAATCATGTAATTTTGTTATTGATACGCAATCAAGGCAGAAAGATTCCTCAGTCTCCACTGTTCAAAGCACATGAAACATGAAGGTGAATGTTTAGAAATCACTCATTCATAACAGCATGCAAAAAGAAAAAACAAAAGCTTGTTAGCTGTTGATGCTCTACTGTATCTCTTGAACACAAATGCATTTAGATGTTACATACGGATGTATGTAAGTTTTATTTCACGTTTTACTGTAAATTGAAATCCTTTGCCAATAGTGACAAACATAGTTCGCTATCAATTTACGATGATCTTAGATTCACGTATTTCAAAATGTACAGCATCTGCTAACTGCAGATTGCAGGTTATGCCTTCATCAGAAAATCTGATTTGTGAAATGATTTTTTTAAAAAAGAGAATTTCATAAATCAATGGTATTCCTGAAAAACAAAACCCTCAAAGCTGAAAAAGCAGTTCGGTCAGGAGGTAATCAAGCAGGGGCCTGAAATGCCTATCTCCGAGTCCACCGATGCTGGCCAGCTGTGACTCTGCTCAGCTAGCTCTGATTTGAATTAGAAGAGGTTAAGAGGGAAGTAGATAAGACAGCAGGAGGCTCAGCGAGGAGATGGCTTTCATTTCCTCAGATCTTTCTTGGGGGCTGGTCCTCTAACGAAGGGTATGAAACACGAAATATTAGGCAGTCCAGGCAGCCCTCTGGCTTGTCCTGTGCTGCTCTCCTCCACGCCCCTCTGACTGCCAGGTGGTCGGCTTGGGTGCCTCGAATGGAATCGGTCACTTTGGAAGGCACTTGTGGACCTACTCAACCGCAAGGCCTTTGGAGAGAAATGCCAAATCTTGTAGCTTTTTGCATCTTTCTCTTCCCGTACAGCCAAGCAAAAAGTATATTTTCCGTAAATACTTGTTGAAATGATGTCTGGAGAGTAACCCTCAGGAAATAACCAACCAGAGCCTAAAAAGTAACCACAACAAATGCTCTGGAAGCAAGTAACGTCGTCCTGATCACCTAATTTTAAAAATCGCAAATTAACCAAAGCTTGGATTCTGTAAGCAATGAGTAGCAACAGCCAGTCTGATTCTTTGGGAGAAACCCACTACGTCACCAGCCCCTGAGGAAGCAGAACTTCCCTCATGGGGTGCCACTGCTCAAGGGCAGGCGCCAAATCTAAAGGAGAGGCTTTTGAGTCAGCAGGTGTTTCCAAACTATGGCTTTAGGTAACCATAGGCAAACAGTGAGTCATGCACTAAGTTATAGAGGCAACTGGGTAGAGACGGTATCCATTTGTGCTGAAATCCGATTGGTTGAAAGTGTTCCTCTTTCTAATTGGCTTCCTCCATTGTACAAAGACTGATGAACACAATTATTTGAATAACTGTTATAAATGGGCAACATAAAGTACTTCTCTGTAGTTAATTATGAATCTGCAGTTCTCAGAAGGCTAATCCCTCACATCTACGTGGCCCAATGAATATCAAAGTGTTCGACATACGTGCTTATGTACCACAGAGACACATTAAACAAGGAGGTTTCAAGTAGTCAGCTTTACTGCTGAAGGCTCATCTCCTTGGGGAGGGCGTTAGCTAATTTAAAAAAATAAAGACAAATATGTTTATGAAATATCATTGATATGCAAAGTTTTCCATTAGGAAGCGACAGGCAGTTGATACACACCTCATTAAAGCTGAAACTGTCATTTTTAATGGCATAAACTTTAAAATACACCAAATCGCCTGGAATCTGCTGCTCGGATTATACTCCAAAGTGAGAAGCCGTTTAGGCTAGTGCATCAGTTTTTTTTTTTTTTTTAAAGGTACTATTGTCTTTTAAGAATCTACAGTGCTCTGCCATAACTGGATAATTTCTGAATAAATTCAATTAGCCGAGATATTACTGAAGCATTGGTTGCACCGGTGAGGACAAGCAAAATGTACCTAAAGTTGCTTTCGCTTATGTGTTTTCCTTTCATGTTAAAAATTATAAACCTCTGGAGGATTAGGGGTTTTGAAATTGATGCATATTCAGGCAGCTGCAGCAACAGGATGATCTGGATCTGAAAGGAGTTTTGGTCACTTCTTAGAGCAGCACACGCAATCAAGTAAAAATTCAGAAATTGAAAAAACCGTACACCGCTCATATTCTCCATGAAAGGAAATATCACATTTTAACATTACGTGGGAATTCACTTCTTGGTTCTTTAAACTTTCATGTCCCCCGATAAAACCTTTTCCAGTCACTTCTAATTAAAATGCATTCAACAAATTTCTTTAAACTTTGTTAAACAAATGGAAGTTTACTTTTTGTCCATATGGGATTTTTAAAAGCAATTACGAAACTCCTAAGGTGCAAGCATGATCACTTAATATATGCACAATGGTTCATCTTTTTCAGAGATGCATGTTTTGTTTTTTTTTTCATGGGGTTACAATGTGTCGTGATAAACTTGACACCTTCTTAGTGCTTCTATAGATGGATTTCTTTCATTTCCACAGTGACTGTTGGCTTTCCAAGCCAAGATATGGCAATTTTCAGGCAGGGGGAAAGAAAACCTCAAAAAACTAGAAACAATAAGAAGTCCTAGACATTTCATTAAGTTCAAGGTCAAGTGAAATTTAAATGGTTTCGGTTCAAGTTCATCAGAAAACGTCAAGAAAAAAAAAAAAGGAGTACAAACAAAACTTCGAGGGAACAGAACCTGACCCACTGGTTTGGGTACCATTTCCCATTACAAAAAGACAAAGTAGGCGAAGGTCTCTCTCTTACCTAAGCGGCATACATCTGATCACTTGGCCATATTATGGAAACTGTTACTTCCATCACCAGCCATAAGAGTTCAGACGCCCCCGGTAGTTTTAATCTAAAAGCTCAGTCATCCTGTTCTTCCTGCTTTGTCAGCTTTTGTGGAGAGTTTTTCCCTTCTTCCCATTAGCAGAAATTTGGTTCACGCCGTTAAACAGCAGCACATTGTTTCCAAACTGCATATCAAGGCTGAAACGCAATCTTCAGGTCCTGCAGCCATTCGTAAACCTCTTTAGCTTTGTTCTTGGGTAGAACATACAATGTCTGCAGAGTCCCTTGACTGAATGACAGCCTTTGAATGCCATTGTTATGTACTCAGACAGAGAGATGTACATAGAAGTACATACACAGGTGGTGGACATAGCGGTTGTAATAATGCGCACTGCTGGCTCTATTTGTTTAAAACAGGCTTAAGAATTTCCCCCAAATCGAATATTAAATACGATAAGGAAATTTAATGTGCATTTGGAATTCTAGCATGGTTTGCACTACTCATAAAATAGTCAGGGAAGGGTAGATTTGTGGGGCAGTTACCTAAGGGCAGTGGTCTAGCGCATGAGCAGGGATCTAGCACTGGCCAAATATTTTGAAACCAGAACTGAAAATGAAAAATTATTCTTCAGAGGGGTTCCCAGTTACAGACTCAATTAAGATCTATTTAAAAACTCATTTGGGATATGAAAATTCATGAGATCATCAGCCTCTCTGTATCAAGAGGTAGAAAAGGCAAGAGGGCAGGTACACTTAAAAAAGAGAGGGGGGAGAGAGAGAGAGAGAGAGAGAGAGAGAGAGAGAGAGAGAGAGAGAGAGGACCTCAAACCCAGAGGAAGCCAGCTGACTGCAGTGCAGCAAAAGCACAAGCACTATTCCAGACCATGGGCATGCTGTCACCCGACCCTCACGTCGGGGACGAGGGAGGGTAAAGGGAGAGGGGACACACAGGACAGAAAAAGAACAAGGCACAAGACACAGAGAAGCGCCCACATTTGAACAAACAAAAACCATCACACGCACCCACACACCAATAATCATAGTAACAACTATAGCACCCGTGCGTTAAACCACTCATGCATTTCTGCCATCAATTTCAGACTGTGTGGAATCAGGATTTGGCAGAGTGTTTTTTATTTTATTTATGTATTTTTTTTTTTTTTTTTGCATTGCTCAACATGCACACATAACACAGGATTCTTCCTGTCCAGGCCTTTAAGGATGAGCTCCAAAAACACAAATGCTCAAGATCCTTATTCAGAGAAGCTCCCCTGTGTCAGCCTAGTCTAAGATCTCATTCTTACACTCACATTTATCTTTACTATCAGGCCCTTAAAAATGTATTGTGGCTGATTGTTGTTTGCTTTTCTTTTTGGAGAAAATCCATTTGGGTTTTGAATCATGCCCATGCATTTCTAACCTTCCAATACATGCTTATTCCAGTCAGATATTGGTTAAAAACAAATGGTCAACAAACATAAACAACTAGTATAAACTTCATACATACTCTAGCAACACAAGCTTGAATAAAATATTTTAATGAGTCTTCAAAGGGAAAGCTTTAAAATTTATTTTTCCATTTTTTCAATGAAAGAAGAGAGAAATATGGAAGGAAATTCAATGTGACAACTTTTAAGATGGTCACAGCCAGCTGATCTAATACGTCTTGTCATTTAAGTTGCTAAGTTATCAAGCTACTTAACATTTTTCTGAACCCAGAATGTAAGTCAAATGGTTGCTGTACTGAAGAAGTTGGGTTTTTACAACTAGAATAAAACTGGTTGTATATGGTCACCTCACTACAATCCGGATCCCCTGCTTTGTAATTTCTACCATGTCCTATTACCTTTTTATCGTGACAACTGACCCGGAGGACATTTCCCCCTCCTGTCAAGTAAAATTTTAGATATCGCTTTGGTTTTCATTTGAGATTTCTGCTGTAGGCCAGAGACTGTGCTGTTCAAAACAGTGGTTGGAGCCCTTTGTGAAGATGCTATGAGGATTTTGTACAAGGTGCAGAGTGTATTTATAAATGCATTATACAGGGATCAGCTTGGATTACCTATCACTTTTCTATTCCTCTGTTGTTAAGGAGTCCAATTTAGAGTATGAGAGAAAACATAAAATGCAATATGGCTGTTTCTCCCATTCTTTTCCCCTACGGTTCTCATGCTTTGCTGGTCAATAATATTCTACTGTGGTATTACTGGCTTGAATCTTGTCCCCAGACGCAAAAGGTTTTGTTTGCTTTTCACAGTACACAACATCTCTATTTCCTGCCACAAGAATTCTATCCAGCCCCACTCTAAGTGTTAACTTTATCATACTGCAGAAAAAGATAATTTCCCCTTACTCTTATCTCAAAGAGAAAGACGTCATTACAAATATATAACCTAAAATCAGGATTACCCTCCCCACCCTCAAATCTGCTCCTAGATTTTCAAACCACAGATAAATTTCCTACTTTGAATACAATGCCCAGACCTTTAAGGATGAGCTAACTCCAGAAACACAAGTATGTGAATTTTATTGGAGGGACCTAGAAAATAAACCTCTTGAAGCTTCAGGAGATAAATGACTACTATTTCTTCAAAGACCTCACAGAATTAGGATTTTTATGGTTACCTCTGAACTTGTGGTTCATTATAGGAAGTTCAGAACTTAAAGTATGTTAAAAAGAATAGAAAAAAAATCCATTCAGCTACATTAAAATAACCTTAAAGCTCTGAGAATAATCGATAAAAGTCAGGAGGAGCTCAATTAATGATGAAACATACAAATAACTGAGCTTAATGGAGTGCAATCCCTGACATGGAGCAAGCACCGTGGGGCATTACCTTAGAAAGTGGACGTTTTATACCTAATTGATTTCTCATGATTGTCAGCGTACCTGCCCCCATTACCTTCGTTCTTCCCCCCAGAGCTGGAGACTTAACCCAGGGACATTGCACTGAGCTCTATCCGCAGCTCTCTGCATCCCTTATCTTGAGATGGTGTCTCACCACGTGCTCCAGGCTGAACTAGAGCCCGTGAGCCTCTTGCCTCAGTCCCCCAAAGTGCTGGGATTATTGGTTTGCAATACTACGCCCTTGCTACCCTATAACTTATTAACTGGAAAGTTCACAAACGGGGGATGCTGAAGAACAGCTCACATAGGTTTTACTTAGAGACTTCCAATCTACAGAGCTATCAACTATGTTGATAAGATATCAAGTGTCTCCTTAAGGGAATTCATCTGCGCTACCAGACCTTCCTTACTCCAAACACTGAATTATTCTTACAGGGTTAGCTGTAACTTAGGTATCATGATTTTTAGGCACCTGTTGTCATTTAAGTGATTGATTTCTGCCCCACACAACGTGCAAACTGAAGTGGGCCCTTTATTCCCTTGGACGCAATTATTAAAATGCAGCCTACTTAAAAACGAACATATCTTCCTCTAAGCACAATCTTTCCAGGGTTAAATTTGAGTTGAATAATACGATTAAATATGAATCTCATTTTCTGATCGGAAAGACACAGCATAGATTTATCCCAATCCATTAAGTCTTTGGTGATACGGAGAGGAGACTGTATTTTATCTGAGCTTTACTTAGTTTTCAATCACTTCTTGGTTAAAAACATAACCAACTTTTTTTTTTATTACTTTGCCTACGAGACACCCACACAATAATGACTTAAGTTTTAAAGTGCCAGTAAATGCTGTTCAGACTGACGTATGGAATCATTCTTGGTTTGGAAATGTTCCCTGCCAACTGTAAGCGTAAACTAAAACAAACACATAAAGATTACGAGGGCAGAGGCGGCGGTTGGGGATCCGAGTAAATTCAATTAGGAACATAATGAAAGTCATGACCTTTGTAAAGCAGACCAATGACCTTCCTCATCGCCACTTCATGAATTCAAACAAGACTCTTTCTTCCTGACCTTCAAATCCTTGATTTTTAAGTGACACATAAATGACTCCCCTTAGTTTCCCTAGGATTATAGCCTATGAATGAACACTGCAACTGGGCCTTTAATTCAGATGCCATAATTTTTAGGCCAATACTAGGGTTTTTGACATTTCATGTATTTCAAGGTTTGATGGAGTTTTGTAAGTAAGGAGGTGTATGTGTACCTGACTTCCTGCCATGCGCGCTAGCCAGGCCTCATCTCAGACTGCAACCATTGGCTACTGAACTCACAACAGAAATGACAAGACTTGACATCTTTTCAAGCTTTAAAAACTTAAAAGAGTATATTTATGAGATCAGTCTACTCGAAACACGATTTCCCTTGAAGACTACATTTCTCTTTTTCCCAGGCTTGCCTTGCCTCTCAGCAGCGCTGAGGAAGTAGATAAACAGTAACGTGATACCAACCGTGAACTGCTGGTTCTGTCGTCGCCGTTGTGTCTACAGACGGGAACAGAGGATTGGAGGAAGGGAAGAAACAGGAGGAACGGCATGCAAAAAAAGGGAAAATGGAAAAAAAATGGAACAGATAATATATGAGCAAGCTTTCAAAGAACATCGCGTGACAAGCAATAATAAATGAAAAGCAGGAAGCATTTGAAGTGAGTTGCACCGTTTTAAGACATGCCTTGAGCCCAAAGCTGCGAGCCAGTGAGGAAAACAGTAAATTCTTTGGTTCTGGGGACTTTGCCAGGACACATATATTTGCTAGTCAATAGTCAGGGGAACATGCAAAGTGACGAGAAACACCAGTGCAAACTCAGTAGCTGGTACACGGCTCTTAACGCATCAAGGCTCAGGACTGGGACGGAAAAGCTCAGTCGGAAGGCTCGTTAAACAATGGATTCACACATTCAAACATTGCCTTTGTTTTAACCTAACCCACCCGGGGACTGGGGGTTCTTCACTGCCAATCAGGCGTCACCGAATCAATCGCGCTTTTCGGATCCTTTTACGGTGTATGCTCAAACGCCTGTAGATGAATATGCAATACATGGGTTCGAGTTCTCCACCCACTGTATTGTTTCAGCAGAGTAGAGCTGGAAAGTTCAGCTCCGTTATCCAGGAGGCCATGAGAATGAGCGTATTCAAAGTTTTCAGATTACTTTCTACACCTGCCCGCCCACCCACACCTGCACGCTCTCACACAAACATCCGTTCCTCATTCCGCAGCCCTGAAGGGGCCATCTCAGAGCGGGAGCTTGTGGTGAAGACACACATGCCCACACAATCTGCCGAATGCTACTTCTCCTAGCCCAAGGAGACTTGAACATGCGTAGGAAGCCGGGCATCCCTTTCTCACAGTGGAGAATGGCAGTCACTGCTGTGAGCGACCACGGCCTTCACGTCTGGACCGTCCGCACCGCTGGAGGCCCTTGCCGAGGGTGAAAACGCTCGCTTGTCTTTTCCTTCTACCCCTGATGGGGTTCGGGTTTTTGCCTTTCCGCTCGACCCTCTCTTGCAGGAAGATGCTCCAAGCGGCTCAAGGAATTTGCTCTTTTATTTTTGACTAAACAGAACGCGGGATAAACAGCTAACACCATGCAGGAAGGTGTGG